>JAXGGA010015667.1:0-28569 GCA_038373865.1 Uloborus plumipes
TGGTTTCAACAGAAAGATGTGAAAGAAAAAAATGCTGGTGCGAGAACTTTTCAGTGTTAAGTATATCCGATTGAAAAAAGGCATTGTGTTAATTTTTCGACGGTAAACATAGCAAACTATATCATTTGTAAATTGGGATAGCTTAAAAAAAAAGTCATGAATGCAAAAATTTATGTTTTCTAGTGGATTTAAGAAAGTAGCTGTTTTTGTCACCTACGTTGTCACCTTTAAAGTGATAAAAAAATCTAAAAATGTCCATTTTCTGTGAAATGAAAACTTTTTTCAGCGGGGAAAAGTGTGGCCTTTCCGATGGTTGTCCAAAAAATCATATGTGTGACACATCGGCGAAATGAGCAGGCAGATTCACCTTATCAACTTGTCAAGGCTGAATCTCTTTTTCACTCAACCAACACTCTGCCTCTGTGTAACATTTTAAACGAGTTTTGTTTTATAGCAAGCAAAAAAAATTTACAGAATTTTCTTTCACATAACAATGCAGCTATCGCATAGATGCATGCCTTTTATCTCTTTTTTTCTATATTTTTAAAAAAATGCACTTTTTAAAAAAAGAAATGGCAAAACGGTTTTCTTTTAATTCTTCATAGATGTGTCAGTAAAAGAAAAAAAAAATATTGCCCTAGTTTATCTAAGTAAATTTTTTGAAATCATTTTTAAACTTTTTATTGAGAAAATCGGGAAAATATTTTAGCAACTCGCTTGTCTAAACACCATGGAATGACCCCACAAGCATTTTACATACACAATACATGAAAAATTTTATTAAGTTTTGTATAGAATTGTAAACAAATCACTTCTAAAAAAAATCTCATCTGCTGAATAAGAAAACTGATGTTTTAAAGTAAAAATAAAAAACAAATACTAAAAAAATACATTTTGTGAAAAAAAAAGACTTATTTTACACCAACTCGCATTTTCTGAATTTGCATACAATTTTCAAAAATACAATTACCACTAACGCATAATTCAAAAAATAATTGTGAATTGTATAATCATTTTTGACGAGATGATACTGTAAATGAATATTTTAAGTGTTTTTAAGAAAAAGGTGTCTCTCACGATTTTTGGCTCTGGTTGTAAAATTTTTAATATCCCCCTTTTCACATATGTTTCAACGCAAGGCTTTTATCTCTTTTTTCCATATGTTTAGAAAATGAAACTTTTTAAAAAAAGAAAATCGCATAAGGTTTCCTTTTAATTGTTTCATAATGTTGTCGGTTTAAAGAAAATATTTGCCTAGTTTAATCCAAGTAAAATTTTTTCAATCATTCCAACTGTTTATTGAGAAAATCAGGAAAATACAGTAAACCTCTCGTTTATATCGCGTTTTTTTCGGGGGACAAGAAAAAAAAAGCGCGATATAAAACCGAGGTCATTAAAAAATAGTTTTTTTTCTATCCAGCATGCAAGTAAAATTATACATTACACATACATAAAAAAATTCCCTTTATTCGCCTTGAAAATCTTGAGTTTTTTATCTGGAAGCATTTTTCTAGTTTGTGCGCAGCTTCATCAGCATTTATAGATTTTGCTCATCTACCAAGTCTAGCTCAAACAATTTTTTCGATTTCAATTTCACCAGGAAAAAACATGCTTGCTTGCTGTATCATCGGCCGATTGTTTTTTCCCCCGCAAAATTTTGTAAATTGGGCCTATTACCGTGTTCTTTTTTTTGCCACAAAAATAAAAATGAGGACAGAGAGACCACTTCTGAGCACCTTTACATATTTTTTCTCAAAAAATGGTTTTCGAAACTAAAAAGTTTTTTTTTTTTTTGGGCTGTTTTTATTCAATCAAAGTATGCCTCCATTTCGCTTCAATTACACTTCTTCCCAAACGAGATTTTTAAAGCGTAGATTGCCTGTCTTAAAAAAAAATTTTTGGTCTTTAGAAATTAATAAAACTCTGATATCGAGTTTTTTTTTAGGACTGTCTAACATTTTTTCATAGTGTTTTGCCCTTTAAAAAAACAGCTCTAAATGCTTGAAAAAAAATGAAAAAATCGGTCGGCGAGAGATCCGGTAAAATATGGTGGATGCTGCAAAAACTTTCATATTCCAGTGAAAATCGGGTTAGCAATGATGAGCATAACGTTTTAAACCGATCCAGCTTATTTTCGCTCTGTCCAGTGCGTTGCAGTACCCACTTGTTCCATCTTTCTTAAACCTTGCCCAATCTCAGAAAAAGTGTCTCAATATCGTTTGTATGGTCCAACTTTTCATCCTGATAGCAAAGTTTCCCTCGTGGATACGGCTGGGATCCGCTTCCACTAGAGCCTTTCAGGTCATCATTCTTCACAGAGACGTTTTTTGGGTCTTTCTACGCGGGCTCATTTTTGCAGTGAAAAAAATCGCCAGTCCCGAAAATTTTTTTCGAACCAAACGCTGCACTTTTCCGATCGTTAAACCGTATTCTCCCCAAAACGCTTTGGTTTTTATGTTTGCGTGGCAGCTTTTTGCAGCACTATTACCAAGTTTTGTACTCATATAAGAAAAAATGAACGCGAAATGTCGGCCAGAATTTCATATCGGCAATAAAATTTCAAAAGAAAATAACAAAAAGGGAAAGACCTTCGAGAAAAAACCTATTTTTGCTGAAAATGAGTCCTCTGGCAATGGGACAATACGGACTATGAAATGAGGTTTATGCCAAAAGGACAAAAGTGAAGGTGGACAAGAATGAAGGTGGGGGTAAACAAGGAAGTGTGGTGACATTGCATATTTTTTATAGAAAATGTTTTTCTGAAAAAAGTAGTGTGGACATGTGGACAAAAGGGGTAAAAGGTTAAAAGAGAAAACTGTGGACATTTTTGTTTTTCAAAGGGAGTTTTTAAAAATATTGGGGAAAAAAAGCGAGATTAATGAAACAGCTTCCTAAGCAATTTTTTCAATACATTTTTGCCACCATATAAATTTTTTTTCATGTTTGAAAACATATAAAAAACAGTTTTGGATTTTGAAAAAAAAAAATTTGCAGCCAGAATTTTACTTAACTGGTAAAGAGAGTGGGAGGTCATAAACAGTAAATTATTAGTAAAATATAGAAGTTTAAAAATGGATTGGCATCGCAATTTTTCATTTTTTTTTTTTAAAATTATAAAACTACGGAAAAAAGTATGCTTTGAAAAATGCAGGGGATGGGGGGTAGGGGAGTTTACCTCGAATTTCTATACACCTTGTCGCCCTTTCATTTCCAATTTTTTTCCAGGGGTGGGGGTTTAAAAAGGGTGTAAAACTCAAAAGCAAAATTTTCCTCGAAAAAACAACAAAAAAAAACCACTCCCGCTTATATGAAAATACATTTTTTTTTTTCCCAAAAGTCAGGAGAGGGGGGGGGGGGGGGCGTAATGCCCCCGCCTCAAATAGGACTTTTGGTATTAAAATCCACAAAAAAAATTATGCACAATCCACAAAAACACATATTATTATTATACACATAATCCACAAAAAATTATGCAAAATTATTTTATTTTTGATTTTGTATAATACAAAAGCATACGAAACATTCATTTTCATTAAAAATCAAATTGAAAAAAATTTGCCGAATGAAAAAAAAAATTAGCCTTTAAAACAAAATTTTATCGAAAGCAGAAAATTGAGGACGTCAGTTTTTATTTGAGAAAAAAAATTTGCAAGTTTAAAAGCTGAGTTTTCGCGAGAGAGAAAAGTCCATTTTTATATATATAAATCTATTTTTAAAAACGATTATTTTTTGCTCATTTGCTCTTTTATTAAACCCGAATCCAATTACGCTATGATTCTCCGAAAATAAATATCTTTTTAGTGCAAAAGTAATAGAAAGTAATTTACTAGAGGTCCTCAGCATAATAGAAAATTTTACGCGAATGAACACGTAAAATTTCTCAAAACCACGCCCACGCCCAATTACGGCCGATAGCTTAAGCAGACGACGGATGTTTACAAAAAGAATTCGATTATAGTTTTTATATTTTCAAAAGTAGTTTTTTTCTATTTTTTTCCCGGCGAATAAAAAAAGCGATTAAAAAAGGTGTTTTACAAAAAAACACATGTCCACTTCTCGTTCACAAACATTTTACTCTTATTTTTTAAAGTAGAAAATAACCAGTGGCAAAACAAAAATTGAAATGTTTTAACATTTTTTCCCTTACATGGTTTCGAAAAACAAAAAAGTTTTGAAATATGTGCGATTATAAACTCGAAGAGCTGTTCGAGTTCCAAAGTTTTTGAGGGTGGCGCATAAAAAAAAGGACAGATGGGAAAATGCTTGGCTTATCATTTTTGCCCGAAGCGCTTTTGGGGACTGGCCCATCCTATACATTCTCCCCCAAAAAAGCTGTTTTTGACCAGCTTATTGTAAATTATGGTGGCAAAATGTTCAATTTTTTTTTGTGTTTAGAAATTATTTTTTTTTTATGCTCTTGATTTCCCTAAATATATAAGTTAAAGGGGACCCCTATAAAAAATTTCATTTTTTTTTAATTTTTTTTAAAAACATTTTTTTTTTTGCTTTCCATGCTTTCCAATATCTTTAAACCCTTCAAAATCATTTTTTGAGGCATTTTTTGTAATTTGGAAAGTGTGCATCTACGACCAGGGGACGCCGCTACCATCGATGGGGGCGCGGTACCCAATTTTTAATTGCCGGGCCCCCCCCATAACAGGCCCCCCCCCCCCAAAATTGCATAATTTTTATTGCCGTCGTTTTCAGCACATTTGCAATTGTAAAATGTTACGTGTCCGTGAAATTAGGAGATTGTCAAAAAAAACTGTTACCGAAAAGCTTGTGTCAGCAAGTTTAGGGATCAGTGGGCGTACATAGCACCCCCCCGCGGCGCGCAAGGAGGTTTTGAGGGGCGCACCATCAAAAAAAAATATTCACTATAATTCCACACGGGAAAAAATGTTTTTTTTTTTTTTAAATTTTTAGTAGGGGGTGGGGGGCGCTTTTTTACAAATCTTGCGGGGGGAGCGCACCTTAGTCTATGTACGCTACTGTTTGGGGGATGCATTATCTTTTTCAGCTTCTTCGTTTTTTCCTCTCTCTTGAATATTGTCCGAGATTTGTCGAGTAAAAAAGATTTCTTGCAAATATGTTTAACTTTTTTTTTAATGCTTGCCTGCCTGTTGCCCCAATTGCCCCTTATAAGCCATCAGAAGCAGAATTTCATACACGTTTTTTTTTCAATTCCTGGGGGGAGAAAACCCCACCCCTTTTGTAGAATGTTTTGACAAATTATACTTATCAACTAATGACAAATTCGCTGGACTATAATATTATTCTACCACGTACAGTCAAATAAGTTAGTTCTAAAAAAGTATGCATTTTTAACATGCCGGAGTGTTGTTTTTTTTTCACCGATAAAGAGGGAGGGGGGTGACAGAAAATTATTTCCTTGAGGGACACCCGGTTTAGGTACGCCACTGAATATACCAAGCACGTTTAATTTCATTTTTAAGGGTTTTTTTTTCTAAGAAAATTACAACTTTACTTACTCTATGTAGTACTTTTTTTTAGGGGGGGGGGGGCTGGGGAGATTGACAGCAAATTTCTGGCCCGGGTGGTCACCAAGGCTGACTACTCCACTGCATATTCAAAATATAACCCCCCCCCCCCCCAATAAATTTTAGCTGATGACGCCAATGAATAAAAAACTCGCATAATAGCCATTTCACTTAACTCGGTTTGCGTTGCAGCGAGGTTTCACAGTACATTCCTATTTAAGGGACGAAATCTCTAGTTATTTTAGTATCCATTATTGAGAGTTGAAGTGTGTAAAATATATGAATGCATTTAAAAAAAAAAATTACCAGTTGTCAATTTTCTTTATTATAAGTCTATGGTAGGTAAATACAAATACATGACGAGATAAGTATCTGCTACTGCTGTTTATGAACATGGTAACTCAATGGTACACACAACTTTCTGTTAGAAAAATGTAACTAAGTAACATTTTGCTAAGTTTCCTAATGTCTATATTATTTAATTTTAATATACTATATGAGCAATACCTGCATGGCGATCGCCATGCAAAATATTCAAGGGAAGTCCCCTTGAATCAAAAGACCTATATTATTAATAATTCAGTTGATTTTGTATTCTTTAACAATAGAAAGACTGAAACTTGTCTTCTGCCTAGAAAGGGGCCAGTGTGGCCCCTGACTGACTGTTTAATGGATTCTTTATAAATTCATTCTTGATCAAGTCCATTTGCCATACGCATCTTCTGTAATGACTAAATGATAACTATAATGAGGAGGGGGAGGGGGGGGCATAATACTTTCTGTAATGTTATCTCTACATGCAAGAATGTAAAGTGTTAGTTTCTATTTCAAGTTTTTCCATTTAAAATTATGTTCAAATGTAAAAATAAGAAGTTAAACGTGAAAGTAAAGCTAAAAGAACTTTTTCATGCTACAAAAAGCAGGAGAAACAAAAAATTGCTTTATTTCTGCTGTAAAACTCACAAGTGCCACTGTGGCCTCATCCCGTCTTTCTAGGTATAGGGTTCAATAGTAATTTGTAATTACACATTCCTATTTTTTTTTTTTCCAGATAACTAAAAACGTATTTATTCCAACCTTCACATTTTGAAATAATTATCAATTGAAAAAATTTTCTCCTCTAACAAGAAAGTGCGATTCACCCATGTTTGATTAACATACAAAATGTACTTCTTTTAATCTTTGATGTGTAAACATATTAATTTATTTCCTAAGTACTGTAAAAAAAGTCATTTCTTCTTGTTAATGGAGTTTTAAAATTACCTATTGAATAAATTTAGTGTCGCAAAGTCTTGATTTTGAAGTTGTTTTCATACACAAAATCAAACATGTATCGATCATCATATACGCAAAGAGTAACTAAACAACATAAAAAATTTCTAAATATATTTCACAATATGCTTTAAAAACACAATTAATGCCTGAAAATGCTTCATTTTAATCACAAAAATAGTGAGAGAGAGCATTTTTCAAAAAAGTCGACCATGAAAATAAAATATGAACTATACAGAAAATTATTAGACGTAAACAAACAGATGGTTACGGTTAAACGAGTTCAAACCAGCACCAAAAACTCTCAAAACATTTTACATCGATGTACGGAAATGCAGCCATAACTTTAACTAACTTGATGAACCCCCTGATTGGTTCTTTCCACCAATCTTACCTTTTCCAGAAAGTGAACTTTATCGCCAGTTTGGCAAACAGAATGAGATCCCAACTCCAGTCGTGCACACAAACTATCTTGCGTAGTAGGGCTGCGCAGTGGAAGCCGAAACCGAAACCGCTCCGTAGCTCCTCCCCCGTGTGGGAAAACGGATGCCCTCAAGCTATGCGCAACAGTGTTGAATGATTGCCAGAGATATCCCGCAAATTTCCCCATTCCCTTAACTTCATTCACCAAGACAGTTTAGAATCTAGTTTTTAAAACTTCAGTTTCAGAAAGTTTACGAGAAGAGCTCCAATCCCCTAATATCATGAAATTAATTTCCGTTTTGAAAAAAGTTCCATGGAATCATCAGTGCACTGTTAAAACTGACTTGCTTGAAAATGAGACAAAATAGTGACTTGTTTTTTCCGAGTCAATTGGTCTTGAATTTTAGTCTCCGAAAATTTGAGTTTTGAGACAGACCTGTTACTTAAATATTTCACAAATACGGAAAAGGGAAATATTACTTTATTTATGACTGTTATTAGAATTAACACACATAGCTCAAAAAACTTATACTACTAACAAATATTATGAAATATAAGTACTACTATGGAAAAAAAATATTGGACATCGAAGATTTGATAATATTATAAAATAAAATTTAAAATAATTTATATTGTTATTGGTTATTATATTGGATGTTGGGTATTTTCTTTTTCTAACAAATGTTTAATATTTTACTTGGCACTTTTAAACTGTTTCAATTGAAATTGCTAATGATTTTATCAGTATTGAATAGTAAAGTTTATATTAGTAAATTATGCCTTGTGTCGGACACAAATTCTGATCCACGTCACCCACGCACCTGAAAAAAGTATCTTAGGCACTAGTTCTTTCAGAAGAAGAATATTTTTGAATCCATATTACACTGAAATTTATCATCAGCTGAGAAATTATGTCTGGAGACGTTTTTTTTTTTTTTTTTTTTTGCTGGCCCTAAATATTTTACTTTTTGGCTCCGGTAATAGATACTATTTTGGAAAAAAAAAACTAGAATTAGGGTTAGTGCAGGTAATTTTGAAAAAGATATTTTATATGCATTATTTTTGATTAGCTCTTGTATATAAAATTACTATTTTGTATTATATATTATAATTAATATGTTAATTTTAAGAACATAAATTTTGTTGTGTAGATGTAAAATTAATTGACTCAAATTCAAATTTAAATGAAGGGGGGGGGTGAAATACTACCAGCAATTTTCCGGAAAATGAAATGCATAAGTTTAAAATTTTTTGCATCGTTTTGGTTTAATTGTAAATTAGTTGTACTCCCCAGCATTATTGGGTGCACATCTAAATGGGCCATTCCATGAAAAAGTAGCAATGTTGTCCTAATGTGATATCTCATATAATTCAATAAAAAGTGACAATTTTGCATGTTTATAATTTTTTAAGCAATTGTTTTTTCATTACCCGTTTAAATGATTACTATTACATGAAACATACACGTTATTATGTGCTGCTTGTTGGCGATTTTTCTGTGGAATGGCCCTAATATTCAATTTTATCTTTTATATTATTCTCAGAAAATTAAATATTAAAAAAGATAGCATAGTGGAATTTGAGTAAAATATGGGAACATGAGAAACAGAAAAAAAGAGCAATGAAAAAAAAAATAGGAACGAAAAACAACACAGCGGAAAAAAAAAGTTCAGCAAAACCCCAGAAAAATGACAAACTAAGAAACAAGAATTGCAATTTTCAAAAATAAGAAACTGAACTTCTATAAAATCACGAAAAAATTAAAAACTAAAACTGATTATCTCCAACCACTCAAATGGTGTATAAGTAGAAATTTTATGAGAGAAAATTCAACTTTTTTGAGCATTAAGACAAAGTTATTTGAAGTTTTAATTATTGATTGTACCCATGACCATCGTCTAGAAAATCCTCTGCATTTTACAATAAAAAGTGTTGGCACTGTGGCTGTGGCACGATATGCCTTTTCTGAAGATTTTAACAAAACTCACAAGAATTCTATGAAAGAAAATATCCATTTGTAGGAGTTTGAAGTTTATGACAATTGAATCGTTTGTTGCAGAAACCTGTGAACTGATTCCCCCCCCCCCCAAAAAATGATATTATTAAAGGTTATGAATGGCCAATTTTAGGCACACCGTCGGATGCAAAAACATAAGCCTTCATATGTGATGTGTGTGAACAATTTTTCTTTAAAAAAATTATTTCATTGCAGAAACTTGTTAAGTGCAAAATTTTAAACAATTTTTCGCAAAAAAAAAAAAAATAATTGGAAAATTGATTCCACCCGTAGGGTGACGGGACCAGTTACAGACATGCTTAAGATCCATTGGGACCAGTTACAGACATGCTTAAGAAATGGCTCCTGAAATTGACTCTAATAACATTAGATGGATACATGAGTCACAGAAATATCAGTTTTACCTGCCTAAAAAGCTTAGTTTTTAAATCCAAGCTTATGCCTGTCTGTAACTGGTTCCGTCACCTTATTATTTTTTTTTTTTGTTTTTGCAATACAATTCGAAGCAATTTTTTCAACGACTATACCTATTGTGATTTTAAAACGGAGAAGTTCTTTTTAGTTAGTTTAGTTGTTTAAAATTTAAAAGAGTGCACTTGATGGGTTTCTGAAATAAAAGGGTTAATTTGAATAATACTTTTACTATTTTTCAGATGCAGTCCAAAATTACTACAGTGGCTGTCGCTTTTTGAAATCACGTTTCTTTTTTGACAGTTTTAATATAAATAAGCTGGACTTCGCTCGATTTGAATCATTTGAGCGGCTGATTCAATTATTAAGCGCCCACTTTTTTTTTTGTGATGAATTAAAAAACTTTTTTTTTAAGTTTTCATGCATGTTTCAGACATGTGATTCTTTGCACACAAAACCAAAGAGAAAAAAGTCAAAAGGGGAAAAAAAACATGCATTAAACTGATTTTGAAAAAAAAAAATCCTTAATTTCATCAGAAAAAATAATACAGTGGGTGCCGTTTAGTTGAATCGGCCCCTTTTAAAATCAGCTGCGGCGCGGCCACTGGTAATTTTAATCTGCATCTGAAAAATTGTAAAATTATTATCCAAAAACAAAATGAACAAAAATGTCTCATTTCTGAACAGAAGACCCGACTCATAAACAAGACGCAAAATGCTTATTTTTTAAATTCTGTGATGACTCGGAAATAAACACAGCACTGTATCATTTCCAAGAGTAGAGCCGTCTCAAAAATTAAGAATAGGATTGTCTTGAAAATGAGCCCATTTCGTATCATATTCGAACATATTTCCGTCTCAAAAACAAGAACATCGGTTATTACTTTTAAGAACGCCGTGTGCTTCAAAAACAAGACACCCTGTTTTCTAATTCCAAGACATTTGGTTCTGGAGCCATTTTGGGTCAATGATGTTCTTGAAAACAAGACGTTTCGCCTCATTTCTAAGTACCTTGTTTTAACAGTGTGGTAATGAAAAAAATAAAAAATATTTTTTGATAATATTTTTCTTTAACTACTGGTTAACGATTAATCTTTTCTAGCCCATAAAGTTTACAAACTTTTCATCTGAAATATATACAGATCGAAAAAAAAAAAAATACCGAACGCGGAGCAACGTTGATTAAAAAACAACGACTGTTAAACATTGATTATAATTAGGGATGCACCGATTAATCGGCCGCATTACCGATTATTAATAATCGGCAAAATCGGGCCGATTAATCGGCCGGAAAAATATTATTCTTTAAAGTATACTTTTACTAAGAAACTGTGCTAATTAATTTTATTAACAGTAGTAATAATCCTCACAGCTGATATAAAGTTTTTTTGAAATCAATTCTCCTACTTTGAATAAATATACATCGATAATGTTGCAACACATTTTTCATGTACGATAATTTTCTCCTTATCACAGTGCTTTTAGATAACCTCTAATTTTCAAAGAATAAAAGTATTGAATTAAATTGCTTCTAATTATTAAAAAATCTGGTATGGACCCCACACTACTTCCCTTTTACGTGTAAATTTCTTAGTAGTTGCCTTAAGTGTTAAAAAAAAGTGTTTGGAGTGAGCAAGGTAACAATTCAAATATTTACTCCCCTAATCTGCCCCAAAACAATGCAAAAAATATTTTACAATGGTTATTTTTCTAAATATTGCTGATTTTAATATCATTCAGTGAATTTTTCGCAAAATATCGCCAATAGCGCCAAGTTGAACCCAAATTCAAAAAATAATTTTTTCGCCAAATTTGTCGCCAACTTGGGGACATGTCGCCAAGTTGGCGCCAAACACTTGGCGACTAAAAGCTTGGCGACACGTCGCCAAGTGGTCGCGCCAATTCATATCACTTGAGTCTGTATTGAAATTAACATTGATTTACCCCAAAAAAGGTGTAAAAGACCCCCTTGGGAACATTCGAATGCAATCACAAGGGGAGGTGCACAACTAGACCCCCCTCAGAGCCTACATACCAAGCTAGAAGTTTCTACGGCATATAGTTTTTGAGTTATGCGACATACATACGCACATACATCCGCACATACGTATACACAGACGTCACGAGAAAACTCGTCGTAATTTACTCGGGGGTGGTCGATATTGATTTTTCGGCTGTTTGTATGTTGTTAGGTACATATGCACGTGCTGATAGGTCGAAAAAACTACGCGACATTCAATCAGGGGTGAGCAAAGTCAAAATTTAGACCGAAATTTGAGTGAAATTATTTCGTGATCATAATACTTCCTTTACGGCCGGTAACGCGGCCGATTAATCGGTGCATCCCTAATTATAATCAATGTTTAACAATCGTTGTTTTTTAATCAACGGGTTGCTCCGCGTTCGGTGTTTTTTTTTTTTTCGATCTGTATATATTTCAGGTCTAAATTGGAGTGCTCACCACAGACTCCCCTCTCCCTTTTTTTTTGAATTTTTATGTCCAATTAATATAACTAGCAATGTGTTAGTAATATTATTGACAATAATATACAACATTGGTTCTAAGAAATTTGCTTAAGTTTTGAAATATTTTTGTGAAAACTAGAAAAATGGAAAAAAAATCTTTTCTCAGAAATAAATTATTTACTATTTCTAAACTTGGAATTGTATCAGAGAGAAAAAACATTGATGGTAAAATTAGTAGTAGAAAAACAATCATTATTATCATTAATCGGCCAAATATCGACAACCGATTAATCGGTAATCAGTAATCGGCCAATTTGCTTATCGGTGCACCCCTAATTATAATCACAGGAAATCTACCCAATGAGATTAATGCAACTACTGATTAACGATGTTTTTTTGGTTACTTTTAAGAAACTATTTTGATGGAATATAAAAATCTCACCATCGAGAAAAATATCGGTATTTGAAAAACATCGACCGCGCGCGTAAAACATCGCTGTTTCCAGAACATCGACGTCGCACCACGAATGGGGACATGACAGTTGGAATTCAAAACTACTGGTTAGGTGTAACAAGCAGCAGTTACTTGTGCTAAGCCCAAAAAGGAAGAACAAAAAAATAAAAATAAAAATTTAATAAAATAATTAATTGATTAATAACAAGAAGTTCTGTCAAGAACTAAACGAGCCTACTTTCCCGTACATCGATATCGGCATGCTAGCATCTGATCAGTATTCCCTTGATTATCTGAAACTGAAAATTATGTCAAGTCAAACATACCCTGATAGCACTTACAGCTGATTTCTAAAAGCAAAATATATGAAATAGACACGTAAAAAGTAAATAAACGAGTACATAACGTTTTGTCGCTCCTTTTAAAGAATGTAACTGTTATAGTTCTTCCGTAGAAAAATTCCACAATCGTTTTCAAAAGAAAAAAAAATAAATAAATAAAATAAAAGTACAAGAACATCAAAACACATTTTATCAAAGAAAGAAAAAAAAAAAAAAACTCGTTCGTTAATAAAATGTCTCGAACTTCATTTTTAATCCGTTGCCAGTTGTTAAATACAAATAAAGAATAAAATGCTCTCGTGGATGAAAAATTTTTGTTAACAAAAAAAAATCGTCTGCCAAAATAATAATAATAATAAATTAAACAAAACAAATAAATAAATAAACAAAAAATCGTCTGCCCAGTCAGTCATTTTTTTCTGAGCTTGCATTTCCGCCATGTTTGCGGAGTCGGAATCTGAGTCCTCACAGAAGATTATTCAGAAAAGTAATTTACAATACATTATTTATCAAAACCATTTTCTTACAAAGTTAGTTTGAAGGAAATCTGCCTTTAAGTTCAGAATCAATATTCAACTTAAATTCCCCGTAGGCGCTAATGTTAAATTTTCTTTCTGAACGGTTCAATATTGAACGAAAAATGGTTCAAATCAAAAAGCAAAATATAGGAATGAGCCTCTCCGAGATCTTGCAAACAAAAAAAAGTTTATTCCATTCGGACGGTTCACTCAAAAGTTATTAGGTGGGGAAAGGTTGCTTGAATGGTTCAATGTTGAACGAAAAAATGTTCAAATTGAAAATTTAAATACGGTAATGAAGTATCCTTGCTGAGATCATTCGAACAAAGAAAAAGTTTATTTAAATCGAACTGTTCATTCAAAAGTTATTAGGGGTGACAGCTTGCTTGAGCGGTTCAATGTTGAACGAAAAATTGTTCAAATCGGAAATGTAAGTACGGGAATGAAGTATCTTTGATAAGATCTTTCGAATAAAAAAAAGTTTGTTCAAATCGGACTGTTTACTCAAAAGTTAGCATCGCGGGACAGGTTGTTTGAACGGTTCAAAGTTGAACCAAAAATTGTTCAAATCGAAAAATCAAATATGGGAATGAGCTGTATTCACCGAGATCTTTCCAACAAAAAAATGTTTGTCCAAATCGGAATGTTCATTCAAAAGTTATTAGGGGGGGGGGACAGACAGACCGACCGACCGATACACAAATTCCCCATCTCAATACCCTAATTTTCCAACATTTAGATATTTATTTTACTTTTCTGTTTCTTTTTGACTTTGTGTTAGACTTGGAGATATTTTTTAGATGCATTAAGCCACTTTTAATGCTTTTTTCGTATCTTTTATCTTTAACGGGAAAGTAGGCTAAAAAGCATAAAAATATTTTTTCAGCTGATTAGGCGACTAAAAGCAACGCCTCCTAAATACTAAATGCCTACTACATTTGCTTCGCTACCGTCGACATTGGTTCCACTTTAAGCGCCACCTTGCGGCAATTCGATTATGCTGTTGTTATGGTGATAAATCCTAACAATATTCGAATTTAATTTTTTGATTGGTAAATTTTTTAATTCAAATTTTGAAATGAACCAATCGTTAATTTCTCTTCCTCGAAGAGCTCCGGTAGACGGCAGTGCTTTGTGAACCAAGCACGAAATTTTGCTCTGTACTAAAAACCAGAAAGTAGCAGGCATATAGTATTTAGGCAGGGGTGGCCAACCTTTTTAGTGAGAGTGCCACTATCTGGGGAGAAAAAGCTCAGCGTGCCACATTGTATTTTTTCAACAAACTGAAATTTTAAAATGTTGAAAATAGATTTTATGTTGGCTGACGATGAAATTTTTACTCAAATGAAATATTTTTCCTCATAAATCTGAGTACTTGAAATTAAAATGATAATAAAGATAAAACAAGTCCAAACTTAAGAATTATCGTTAATAAACACTGTTATAGGTTCTGTCAGTAGGCTTATAATTAAAATAGAAACAAATAACATCAAAAATTATATTCGAAAAATTAAACAGTCTGTACGTAATGTGGTTTATGAATCTGTATTTTTTTTACCAAGTCTTTAATTTAAGGATTAATTCTTGAGAATCCTAAGAAGTTTAAGTATTTTAAGCAATATCAATTAATATATTCAAAAGTATTTAGATTTTTCTGCATTCAACACAAAAAATATTTGTTTAGAAGCGTATTTTGAACCAAATCTACAACGGCACTAAGCCGCTATAGTGCGTAAAGGTGAAAAAAAAAAATATTGGTGCAAATTTCTACATAACGTGGATGACTTTATGTTGAAGTAGGCTCTTTTATTTGATTACCAAACCAATGCAAAAGGTCAGTAATTCTAATTTGGATTTCAAAAGGGTAACAAGTAGGGTCTTGTAGAGAAGTAAACAAAGAATTTAAAAGATCACAGCATTTTGTTTTTTATAATCCTGAAAATCATCAAATCTAACACTGAATGAATACTTAAAATGTGTGTAAAATTTTTTCCATATATGTATCATCGGAAAATTATTAAATTTGGGTTGTTACTTTCAGTATTAATTTTTAAAGTTTGATTCTTTTTTCTCCAAAGTAGAGAGAAAGAAACTGAAGTTTCATCATAAAAGAATGTAGATGATCTATACTGGTTTAGGAAACTTTTTTCTGTACAATCTTAAATTTAAATTACTTAAACGCCGGATAACAAGAGATGGCATCACTAAATTCAAATGCTATTTTTCATTCCTAAGTAGCAAGTCCTCATTGCTTTCCTTCCAGATATTTTAAAAAATACACTCTCTAAAATTCCAAAATCTTATGACTATTTTTAAAATTTGGATAACTATCGAACACATTTCAATGAAGGAGTAACTTGCCATCTCCTCTTTTTCTGGGAAAAGTTCACAAAACATTCAGAGCTCTAATTCGTAGTTTGTTTATACAGTGAACTCTACAGGGTCACCAACAGAAAAAGTCTCATCCTTTTTCAAGGAGTTTTGATAGATAATTCGATGACACTTTTGAAGTTTTTTCCCCAAATTATTTTTAAGTAATGTAACAAAAACAATTTAAGGGTCTTCATTTGTGCAACCATACTGAATTTTGTTCAATCTGGTTTCTTAATTTCAGTTGCAGCGCAGAGTTAACTTTTTATTTTTAATTTCATCACCCGTAGCTGAAACTATTGCAGATCAAGAATCCATTCTGCAGCATCGACAGTTTCATTTGTGTCAAGCACAAATATGCTTCACAAAGCATTGTCTGCAGCGTCACAACTTTCGTTGGATGTCAGAAGCTAACACAAAGTACTTTGCAATATTCTAGTTCATACAATTTGCAAGCCAGCCTCCTGACACTTTATCGTCATAATGTCATTATATTTATCAGTTTAAAGATTTTAGTTTTTATCAATATTTTTAAAACCAAAACCAACATTTTTTCCTCAATTTTTAAATGTTTTCAAAAGTCTTCGCGTGCCACTGTTACTGCTCTGCCATGCCACATTGTGGCACGCGTGCCACGGGTTGGCCACCACTGTATTTAGGAGTCGTTGCTAAAAGTGACCGATAGGTTAATTGGCAAAGTGGCTGATTAACACCGATTAATCAGTGCATCACTAATTTTAATATTTAAAAGTTGAGATAAAGGTCTCTTTGTTAAAGAATAAAGGTCCATTTTACACTGAAAATCTGTAGTGAGCCCGAAAATTAATTTATAGAAAAAAATCAGGAATATCAGGACAAAAAGCTAAAACTCTGTATAAAATATTTTTGATCAGGAACATCAGGACATTTACGAAGCCTGCCAATACCATTTCAAATTACTGTCATTATCTAAACCTAATAATAACATTTTTTTCGTATATCAAAGTTCACATCTTCTGAAATTAATTTGTACATCTGAAATTTTTATTTTGATTGTGCAAAAAGTGATTATTTATCTAACATTCAAGCGATTGATTCATGCACATCCAGTAACTGATATATTAGGACAGCTTTTTAGATAACAACCACAAAAGAAAAGTCTCACCTTTATTCTATTTTTTAAGGTAAAAGAAAGAATATTTCAATTATTTCCTTATGAAATAAGAATTCGAACAATTATAGCTTAAACTGTATTAAATTCAGATGAATTAAAAACACCCGTTTCATTCATCGTCAGAAAATTACGGAAAAAGAGTTTCAATTAGAAACACTATGTTTTTACTACTTGTGTAGCCCCTCAAAATCATATGAAAGTTTCATAGAGTTTAACTTTCTTAGGGAGACAGAGAAAAAGGGAGATATATTAGAAGGAACAGGTTTTACGAGGCGCGATTTAACGAGAGTTACGCTTACATAGCTAGAATGAAATGACAAAGAGAAAATTAAAAAATGCTTCATATTAAAATGAAAGCAGTTTTATCTATTTTTTGACTGCTTATCTGTGCTTTAAACGGGAAAAGGCAGGAGAAAGAAAAACAAAAAAGTAAAAAGCAAAATTTTAATAATGATTATGAAAAGATTATTCAATGTTTATGAAGCAGAAAATGGATCTACAGTTCAAACATTCATGAATGCAATGATTTTTAATAATCTTCGTCTTCATCAAAAGACAACAGACTAGAGTTTTTCACTCTTTTTGTCTTCTCTTTTGCAGCATCTATTTTCTTGTTCAACTCTTCCTTCTTTTTCGAAGTAAAGTCTAAAGAATTTTTTTCTTCATTGTCCTTTTTAATAGGCTTAGAGAACTTTATCTTCTTACTTGCATCAGCTGCAAAAGAGTTGAGTTACATATTTACGAAAATATTGAGATTTTATTGCGCACATTATTACATTTGAATCGATTATTTCAGAAAGAGCGTACGTCCCAGGGGTGCCCACAGGGGGGAATTATGGCGCAAGTTGCGCCATCAAAAAAAAATTTTTTTTGGGGGGGGGGATTTATTAAAACTTATTTATTTAAATTATTTATTAATTTTTTAAATTTAAATTATTCATTAATTTTTTAAATGAAAATTATTCATTAATTTATTTTTCATTTCAATTATTTCTTTATTATTATTTTTTATTTATTTGTTTATTTATTTAGTGTGTGTGCGTGCTTGGAATATCGGGAAGATAAAAAAAGCGATTCCTTTCTGCACATATTCAGTACTTTTAAAAAATTGATAATATAGATTAAAAAAAAATTATAATTTAAAAAAATAAATAAAAATATCAAAAAATAAATAAATAATATTTAAAAAAATAAATAAATATTTAAAAAATAAATAAATTATGTTTAAAAAAATAAATAAAATAAAAAAGAGGGATAAAAATAAAAAGGACAATAGGGCTTTAAAATTTTTTTTTTTGGGGGGGGGGGGGATTTTCGCCATTGAGCTTGGGGGGGGATGGGCACTCCTGGTAAGTCCAATGAAAATGCACAGGACTTAAGCGAGGGAAGGGACTTAAGGGAATAATCGATTCATTTATGAGGGGTACTTAGAAAGTAAGTTTCCCTATTCTATAAAAACATTTGATAAATCGGAACAACCAAAAAACTGCATTTTTGATTCTACATGTTGCATTATTTTTCTAAGTAATTTCCATCTCTTTCCAAACACTTTTTGTACCTTGGAAACAACTTTTTTGACTCAACTGCTTACCAACCTTTCACGTTTCCATTCGTCACGTCATTCATGTTTACAAACCGTCAACCTCCAAGATTGAGGTCTTAGCACTGGAAATAAGTGAAAATCACTTGGAATACAGTTTGGTGAATAAGGAGGGTGGTCTGTCACTATGAAATGCCTAT
The DNA here is from genome assembly GCA_038373865.1 of Uloborus plumipes. Lineage (NCBI taxonomy): Eukaryota > Metazoa > Arthropoda > Arachnida > Araneae > Uloboridae > Uloborus > Uloborus plumipes. The sequence goes on from JAXGGA010015667.1 coordinate 18,667, forward strand.
GGATGTGAATTGTCAAGGACATGTTCACCCTGCACATCACATTTCGGACAATCAACTGCAGTGGCACAAACATTTCGTAAAGTCAAAATACAAATCACTGTTCTGATCCTGCAATGAAATCTAAATGACCGTTTCCTGTCAAGTGAGGCAAGTATGTTGCCATATCATTAGACTCCACTCAGCATAGGCGCCTATATGAGATATTTAAAGGGGCGGGGGTGTAAATATTTTAATCATGGTTTAGCAGGATATTTTTCCCATGGAAAGCAGTTTCGGTGCAGATTAGAGTTATTTTATAATTTGACATTTTTAATAACTTACTCATTAATGGGTGAAGAAGAAATGTTTCTATCCTTTGGCTGAAGAGATAGAATGAAAAGAAAAGAAGCATTGATTTTCAGGAGGGGGGGCGGTTGAGCCCTCACTTGCCTCCCCACTCCCCATACGGGTGCCCACAATATTCAGCCGGGCACCTAATGGCTGTTCGGTCTGCCACCGAAACAGAACTAAATGTCCTTCACCAGTGCGCTATCCTGTGAGTCACTTTCTCTTTTATTCACTGAGTAGGGTAATTTACTTTCTAAATAATCCTTACATTTTACTAAATTTAATAAACTAAGAAAAATACTAATGCTTGATTAATATCAGTGTAATACTCTATTCAAGTTTTGGGGAAGTGTGTGGCAAAGTGAAATAGTTAAGATAATGAACATGATTTTCAAAACTAACAAGTTGGAAATTTATTTTGAATATCACAGTACATAAAGGGGGGTAAATAGAGAACATTGTATTTCATAACAGTACTTATATAGAAATACTAGCTGATGTGCCCGGCGTCGCACGGGTTTAAATGCAACATGCCAAATTCAAGAAAATAAATATATGACTTTCAACTAAGCCCAGTAGAATCATATTTTTTAAAGCTATTTCTTGTGATCATGCGGTAGATTAACCGGGTGTGAAGAAGAACGTGAAATCAAACTTAAATGCATTATTTATTTTATCCGTGTGATTTTCCAAAAAATCATTTTCTATTTTCTAACTGTTGCCAATATCAATTCTCCTTCTATTTAACCCGATATCCATTATTGGCACAGATGAATTTTAAAATCGTAAGAAAGCAATAAATTTCATACTTACTCCAGAGAAGCCTTGGTTCAAAATTTTCATCATGATTACTATTAATGTTCTTGCGAGGTAACAAATTTTTGCAACAATGGGTAAAAAATTTAATCATTTAATGGGGAAATGACATGAAATTTACTGTTTTCCATAATAACTTTTTAAAACTAAGTTTTTTAGAAATAAATTATAGCTTATCCTGATACCTGTTAATGTAGATATCTACGGTGAAAAAATGGTTAAAATTGGTCCAGTAGTTTTGAAGATTACCCCGGACATACATACATACAAAAGTAGTCATTGATGTATATAGACTAGCCGGGTAATGTATTTACAGTATCAGTATCAATCGCTCTGGAGTCAACCATTTCCAAATATCGCACGTTAAATAAGTCCCGTGATTACAGTTTCTATCCTTGTGACTTCAATGGTGAGAACTCAGTTGGTGAAAACATCTTATGTACCTAATTTAGAAAAAAAATTGCCTATAAACACTTTCTATTTTCTAACTGTTGCCAAAATTAATTCTCTTTTTATTTAGCCCCCATTAGCCATTATTGGCATAAATGAAGATAAAAATCCTAAGAAAGCAATAAATTTCATACTTACTCCAGAGAAGCCTTGGTTCAAAATGTGTACCAGGATTACTATTAATATTGTTGTTGTGAGGCAACCAAATTTTGCAACAATGGGTTGAAAATTTAAACATTTAATGGGGAAATTACGTGAAATTTACTATTTTCCACAATAATTTTTTAAACTAAGCTTTTTAGGAATAAATTATAGCTTATCCTGCTCCCTGTTACTGTAGCTATCTACGGTGAAAAAATGATTAAAATTGGTTCAGTAGTTTGGAAGATTACCCCGGACATACATACAAAAAGTAGTCATTTATGTATGTAGAACATTTTCATTTTGGCTGTAAATTTGTACTCTTAAATAAAAGTAGGTAATCAGCACTTGGTCCCATATGAAAGAAAAATTGATGATTAAAATATTTTTCTAATGACATTCTGTCTATTTGATTGTGAAAAATATCATTCATAGAATGAACAAATAAACGCATGGAGAAATGAATGAACGAATAAAGTAGTAATTCAAGAATAGATATACAAATACAAATGGGACGGCCAGCAACAGGCTCTGGGCCCCCATATACAGGGCCCAATCCAGGATTTTTAACAGCTAGGAAAGGACTGCTTTTGAAATCATGCAATGGGAAGAATAAAAATGTAAATTAATCCACTTTTCATTGAAATGCTTAAAATGAGTTTCTCAAATGAAATATTGTTTATATACCTATATGTTAAATATATTCTATGGAAAGTAAGCACATAAGTAAGCACATAATGTAAATATAAAGTAAGCACATAATGTAAAGAAAGCACATAACTTTGAGCTTATTTGAAGGAGTGGGACAAAAAGTTAGTTAATAAGGGCATGGAACCTTGTTTTTTTTCCTTTTAAAACGATCTTTCCTGCATTAAAAAAATTAAAATTATAAATAAAACTAATGTATGCAATGTAAACAATGGACGCCTCGGCCGTCGCTTCATTTCATTTCGTTCCATTCAACACCGTCTTCCGTAATAACTTCTCTAAGCTAGTAGTTGAGCAAAGGAAAACGGATTCGATGGGTCTCTGGAATTTCATCAAAATACTTCTTTTTCCGACCATTTTTTTCAACAATTACACATTACTTACACATTTAATCACTTTGGTAGGAACGCAGCAGTGGTGTTTGATGGTTACCCTGAGGATGGAGCTCTCAGAAGTACTAACACACCAGAACGATTGCGTCGCTACTCTGTTCTTAGTAGCAGTGAGATTGTATTTGACTCATCAACGATCATCACAGTGCCCCAGGAGAAACTATTAGCCAACGAGAGCAATAAACGACGCCTCATTAACGAGTTGTGCCTTGCCTTTTAACATGAAGGCATTGAAACTAAAAAAGCAACGGAAGATGCAGACTGCATGATTATCCTAACCGCTCTCGAAAAAAGTACTTTATACGAGAGCGCGATCGTGGCAGGAGAGGACGTGGACTTACTTGTTCTTCTCTGCGGTTTAGGATCAAACATTCATAATGCTTATTTCCAAAAAAAATAAAAAAAGGTGACTTCACTTGCACACAGTTTTCAACAACTTCATTCAGTGGAGGAGCCATGGAATTGCCTAAAGGATTCGAACTGTTTCTTCACGCATTTAGTGGATGCGACACCACATCTGCCCTCTACTGGCAAGGAAAGGCAAAGCTATGCAGCATTTTTGAAAAGAGGCAGAGTTTGATTCATTTGGCTGGTACATTTCTCCTTCCAGATGTTAGCCACGAAGCCATTGCCAAAGTAGGGCAAAAATGCCTTGTTGCTTTGTACGGAGGAGATGCATTCACCGATACTCTGCATGGTCTTCGATTCCAACTGTTTGTTAAAGCAGCTGCCAATGCGAAGGTTAACTTGGCCCGTTTGCCCCCAACTAAAGATGCAGCCAACTTCCATTCCTATCGTACGTACCATCAAGTGCAAAAGTGGTTGGGGGTTGAGAAAGATGCAGTGGAATGGGGTTGGTCAAAAACCCCCAATGGATTAATACCAGTCACAACATTATGTGAACCAGCCTCGCCCATGCTCCTGAAATTTCTATCGTGCAAGAGCAAAAAAGGATGCATGGGAGCATGTTCTTGCCACAAAGCTGGACTAAAATGTTCTGCTTTGTGCACTCGGTGCTCTGGAAAAAGTTGCAACAACGTCCATCCAGTTACAATGGACGAAGAAGAGGAAAATACTGATAACGTTTCTTTCTTAGACGATTATCTGGAGCAAGAGCAAAAACCTCCCTTTTCTCCAGTTTCGAGATACGAACACAGCAAACAAGGACCCTCAAAAAAAAACTAAACATGATTGAAATTAACCTTGAAGAGTTTTTAAACAATGAAAATAATATTTAAATATAATGCTAACCTTTTTTTTCCATTCTATGTATTTCTTATCGTCTAGTGCCTCTTATTCTTATTATTAACGATTTTTTTTCATTTCTCGAAAAAAATCAAAAATTTCGAACATTTTGTTTTTTGTAATTGTGGAAGAAGTACTGAGTCCAGAGACTTCTTTTTGGGGCTTAAATGAAAGCAAATTAAACTTACTATAGCTTCATGTCCATTTTTATTCTTGTAGAGCAGGAAATTATATCGATATTTGGGCTGAAATGCGATTGAAGCAGAATTTTTTCACTTTTCGCAAAAAATGACCAATTTTCGAAGTTCGATATCTCCTAAACTATTGGTCCTACAGAGCGCTACTCGGGCTCAAATTATTGAAAATTTAGTGTTCTTTAAAACGGGTATTCACATGTATAATCAAAAGTTGCATAGTTAGGAAGTTATAAGGGAAAAACTGAAAAAAGTCGGAAATTTTCGCAGTTTTTCGCGAATTCCGCAGCGAGCACAGGGTTTGGAAAGGTGCAAACTTAGATTTGAACTACCCTAGGTGACCCAAACAACATATTAGAAAATCAGAACTACATCCCGATTTGCGATTTTAATGTCTAATTTAACTGGACTATATATGACTAAACCAACGAAGATATATATATGAATAAATAAATAAAATAAACTACTTCACTTTTTTCAGCATGACTGCACAAACGGTGCCAAACATTTATAATCAAAATATGCCTGATTTTATATAAATACTTACAGCATTATTTAAAGGTTTGAACTAATATTTAAAGTGCTAACAAAAGAACTTTACTGTTTTGTTTTAATATATAAAAATACCACAAACTATTGTCTTATTTTTTTTTACATTTTGATCTTTGGAGGTGACCACTTTCGGACTGCAATCAGGTATATGTTTAATAACCTAGTTAAAATTTTGACAGTCAGGTGGCGCTTCAAACTGAGAAAATCACTATGCCACATATACCTCTAACACTTTATTCCAGAGTAGTTAAATGTAAATAAATGCATTTATGCACACATTAAGCCAAGGCATTACTTACTGGCGGATTTAGACTTCCCCTCCTTTCATTTTCCCATGATAGAATTATTTATGCTTAAAACTAAAACACAGGTTTTAAGTTTGAATTAAGAGAAAATAAAAATCAGAATGATAGAAGACAGAATAAAAGAACAGAATCTGAATTTGGAAATTTTTTGTAATCAGAAATGAGAAATTCTCATGGAAAAATAACTTTTCAAAAAACTTTAAAAATTAAAAGTAAAAACTTCTGCATTTTAGATTATAATTGATTAGTGATGTTCCAACTTCATTTAAAATAAAAGCGGTCAAAAGTAATTTTTTCAATGATTTTCAATTTTTATTATTAGTTATTTTTATTAATATTAATACAGTAAAACTCTGGTAACTCAAAACGTGGATAATTCGACGACCTCAGTAAGTCAACATTCATTTATTTTATTTTGGCAATATTTATTTTATTTACTCAATTTCGGTTTAATGTAAATTTCAATGGGTGAAAACCTTTCTAAATTAGCACCTTAGGCACATTTATAGGAAACTCTATAACTCGACATCCATTTCCTATTTTATTAGTCTATTTTTTGCTACTCACTAAAAAAAATCATATTTTTTTTAACAAAAAGGCCTGGAAGAAGGGAAACAAAATGTTCAAGAAGACAGTCATAGTCATGCTTGGTCATCATTTTGTGTTCTCTGCTTGAAAAATACTAAAATGTTTTCAAAAATTCTACAAGAAATGTATCACTACATTTCTTGTGGATTTTCTCCCACTTTTTTTGCTGAAGAAAAGAACAAAATTTCACTATTTGAGTAATTCTTTTATTTTTTGTCATCAAAAAATTGGAAATATGAAAACAATTTTGAAATGCAAACTGAAGGGGGGGGGGGGATTATTAACCTCAAATTAATTGGAACGGATTGATGGAAGTATTTCGAGATTTTACTGCAATTAAAATGATGACTAAGAAAAAATATTTTTATTATTTATTTTAGGTGCATATTTAATTGCAAATGAACAGTTAACACCTCCTCATATTTATGAGCACTCAATATTTTTTTTCCTGTTTTCTCTGGCTCATATTTGAATGAGTTGGTGTAAGGAAATGTGTCGTAAAATTTAAGAAAAACTAAAAAGAAACAAAATTTTAACTTGACATTCAAGTATTTTCCTTTACAATAATAAAAAAAATAACCTTTTGATTTTATGACATTAGTAAGTAAAATTTGAATTAATTTTGTACTATGACACTATAGTGGATACTGGTTATTTGAATCAGTGGTTGAATGCATCAGCCATTATAATGAAATAAATCGCCAAAAACAGAACAAATTCCAGCTTTATTGAATTAGCTGCTTTATTGAATCACAATTATTAAGAATAAGTGCAATTCATAGAAGCAGTGGCCAGCTACTGTATACTTATAACACTATATACATAACCCAAAAAAATGAGCCGTTGGGAGTGATTGGTTAGTGCAATAATCAGACCAAATATCATTACATGTGTTATTCTATTTTCAAACGTGTCCTTTCGTGTAAAAAAAATTTATAAAATTCATCTATGACAGCAATAATGTGAAAATAAAATCAGATACACACTTTTGAAAATTGTAAAAAAAGCTTTTTTTATGGGACAGAATATTTTTTTACGATACTTTTCTACAATTTGTGGAAGTGTGCATATGATTTTATTTTCATTATTATTATTGCAGATGACTTGGATAATTTTTTTCACAAAACAACCCATAGGAAAACAGAAAAATACGTTCTGATTTGATCCGATTATTGCGCTACTTAATCACTCCTAATGGTTTAAATTTTGGGCTCAAAATTTAATTTGAGTCTAAACTTTTGAAATCGTTTAAAAAGTCCAAAAAAAAAATCGGGTAAAAAGTTTTTCACTCTCAAGTCTAAAGCGCCCTCTACCAGCAATTTTTTAACTTTATCATTTTTTTTCAAGAAAATACTCACATTCAAAATAAGTTCAGTGAGAACCAGGCTTGGAGTCAATTACGGGAAAATGTAATCGATTACGATTACGATTACAAACATGAAAAATTTGAGATTACAATTACGATTACGATTACAGTCGTCTGTGAAATCGCTATTACGATTACAGCAACGATTAGATTACGTTAAAAAATGTAATCGATTACGATTATCATGTGCCGATTACGATTTCGATTACGCGATTACAGGTTGGTGAGGAATATATATATATATAGATTATTACGTAATATTCATTCACGACAACAGCGTTATAGATGAAAAATTATGATTTTTGATTATCTAATATAGAGATGAATGAAATGATCATTGCAACTAATATGTTCTCTTAACGTAAGGATTTATTGTTATTTTATTTAATTTAATTATTTATTTATTTTATTTTTTGAATTCTGACGTTGCTGCAGTAAAGGAGCAATAAATGAAATAAAAGCACATCCAAATTAATGTGAACCATTTGAAGTGCACTTAAATATAGCACAACTTTTATCCATATGTCGTATATAGGTGATTAGATACAGGTACATGCACTAGTGGATTAATTTCTGGACGCTTTTAATTTTTTAAAGATTTCACCATTAAATATTGCATAATGAGTTATAAGATTTAGTTATTTTACTTAAATCATTTATTTATTACTTCTCTAATGAAGAAATTCAAACTACATTACATAAGCAGCTCTTGCCTTAAGCTTTTCAGCTGTAAAAAGAAGTTTCTTTAGGATTTGAAAAACAAATGATACATATTTTTTACATAACAACATTGATACTGATAAGTATGTGGTTTAATACTATTAACTTCACTTTTACACTAAAAAAGCAATGCAATACCCATATTTTATAGTACTACTTTAATAAGAATCGGTTTTTTTACTAAATGAAAATTTCATTACTGTTAAAAACTAATGACATAAACGTAAGAAGACGGTTCATTTCTAAAAATGTTGTCTGTAACAGAAAAAGAAAAATGTTTAGAACGAAGTGTTAATGCAACTTCAAAAAATGAAGTTTCGGCATGAAGCAAACTTTTACCAACACCAAAAAACATACATATGGACGATTCTCTGTGAACTCGTTATTAGTTGTTTGGACCGATTATTTAAAAAATAATAAAGTGTAATAAAGTAATTATTGCTCTTAATACAAGTAAAGCATTAATACTTTGTGGCACAATTGTATTTGGAGCGATAACAATTAAATTTTTTTTCTAGAAATTATTTAAGCACCAAAAACACAGTCCCCTGGCTGTCCCAATCCTATACTTGAACACTCAAAGCGGTATTTCAAAAAACCTATTACGGCTACATAAATTTGGCAATTAATATCTAAAACTAGAATAATGCAATTATATGTTTTTTTATGAAATAAGGTCTAATTATGTATTTAATTACGTTAATATAGTATACCAAAACCTGTCCGGAGCTTTCTCAAACAGTCCCCTGCCACAAATTCAAAGCTGCAATAGAAAAAAACCGTTAATCTTGAAATGTTTTTTGGCATGAAGTTTAAAGTAATCAGTGTGAATTTGCGGAAAGAGCTGAGAACAGTGTTGAAACGCCACGTTGTTTAGTTTCAGAGCCACATTTGTCATGAAAGTATGCATCTGGGTCGTTGCGAAAAGTCATCTGTGAAGTAATTTTATTAATGTTAATTAGTTTAATTATGAAACATATTAATTATTATGTCCACAATTTGTACCTAAATTTACAAGTAGCTTCATAACTAATTATGTTCGAATTATTTTGTAGATATTACGCATCAAAGTGCCATTAAACAGTTCCCTGCCTAGTTATAAACTAGGCAGGGGACTTACCCCTATCATGATTTATCAGAAAAACACAAACTTCAATTGGCCCTCTTTCGAACCAAAGTTATAGATTCATTTTCTGAGCAATATTATAATAATTATACGACCATTTCAAAAACACATGCCCGGACAGATGCTGTATGGAAAATGACGAGTTTGCAGAGAATCGCCTATATATTATATTTCTATGTATTATGCTCCAACTCCATTAATAGTTAAAATGTATACAATCAAACAATTCTTGAAATAATATGATTAGAAAATGGGTAGCAAGTTTTGATTTGATTTCTAAACATCAAGTTTCTTTTTTTTTTTGCTTGTATGATCATTTTATAACAATATTTTATGTCAGATCTTTTAAGGTATACTGCTGTTATTGCTTCTAGAAACATGAAACTAAAACAATAAACACAAATACAAAAGTATATTAAAATTATTCTAAGCATAAAAAGATAATTAATATTTAAAAATAAATTATTGCTTTCAATCATACACATAACCAAATGTTTTAAAAATCTAGAAACACACAACTTTTTCTTCTTTATATACTTCTTAATTAAAAATAGTATCGGCATTAAAATACAAAGCATAAATTTAAGGTACCTGAATTGGAAAAAAAAAAGCACCGAAAGGTATATAACAGTGAACAGAATCGCAACCGTTATAACGATGGTTACGACAGAACCCCAACAGAATCCATTCGAACTGAAAGCATGTGTTATTATTTTGACACCACTGTTCTATTCCGAGGTGGCCAGGGCCATAGCTCTCGAGCCCTGGAGGCAACGACGACTTCGCTTGTTGCTGTCACTGACAGCTGATGAAAGAGAAAATTGATGACCCATCCTAAAAATCAAGGGGAGACATTTTTGTGATAGGCGCCTGAAGGTTGAAAAACACTTAGGGCTCAGTTTTATTACCCTCATTTACAAACAGCCCGTAACAATCACTGAACAGCTCTCAAGTCTTTCGGAAGCTTGTATTG
>JAXGGA010015668.1:0-28568 GCA_038373865.1 Uloborus plumipes
AAGAAAAACACAAATTTTTTAAGACTACAAAATAGAGCATGCATTAGTTGAAAAAAAAAATAAATAAAAGCTTCATTTACCTCGTTTCCACTCCTGTAGATGCATTTTCTTCCGAGAGTGCAGGAGAATCTTTGAGAACTGTATAAGTTAAAACTTGATCCGGATCGTGTGAATCAATACTACTACTCGTTCCGGTGATGCCGTCCATAACAACTTTGTCATTTACGTAAGAGTAGAGCGACATGAGTTTGCATGAGAGTTTATAGACATTATAATTACGGCAACAAACAAAATTTGCATTTCAAAACACAAAATCAACTAATAACCGCCATGGCATATCAAACTAGGGAAGGATGTTGCCACTTTTGAAAAGCTGAATTCATGTTCTGAAATGATATGTGGCTTCATTCGATCCAGAACCTAGCAGGTGAAAGACCATCTCACGGTAATTTCAGAAATCGGCTAAAGAGGAAAACATTTAAATCTGTGGTTTTTCATTTCATTTTAGACAATCTAGGTAATCTACTTATCATAAATAACCCTTTTAAAGAGAATACAAATAGAAAACATTTAGGCAGGAATTCAAGTGAAACACCATTGCAATCGCTTCGAATTGCAATCGCTACTGGAAGTGAATTACATTATCATCAACTTAACTTGGCACTGACGTCACTACGGGTGGAGCCAATAAGAGCTCACAAGCAGTCAGCGATCTCCTCTTATTCGCCAAGTAGGCTGTGACGTTTTATCTAGCTCGTTTTTCATAGGTAAACGTCACGCAAACGTCACGCTGACGTCACGATGTTTTTATCAAGAAACGTTCTAATGTAATTCATTTCCAGTAGCGATTGTAATTTGCGATCGCCTGTTTCACTTGAATTCCTGCCTTACACACGATAAAAATATCTGTCATTCACTCATTCATGATAAAAGTAGTTTCTACATTTGTTTGTTTGTTTGGCCAGATATTACAGTGTCTAAAATAGTTCATTTGTTTGAATTTCAAATTAAAAAAATCTGGTATGGGTCCCACACTACTTCCTTTTACGTGTAAATTTCTTTGTAGATGCCTTAGGCAGGAATTCAAGTGAAACAGGCGATCGCAAATTACAATCGCTACTGGAAATGAATTACATTAAAACGTTTCTTGATAAAAACATCGTGACGTCAGCGTGACGTTTGCGTGACGTTTGCCTATGAAAAACGAGCTAGATAAAACGTCACAGCCTACTTGGCGAATAAGAGAAAATCGCTGACTGATTGTGAGCTCTTATTGACTCCACCCGTAGTGACGTCAGTGCCAAGTTAAGTTGATGATAATGTAATTCACTTCCAGTAGCGATTGCAATTCGAAGCGATTGCAATGGTGTTTCACTTGAATTCCTGCCTTAGTGTTAAAATAGTGCTAGGAGTGAGCAAGATAGCAATTCGAACATTTGCACCCATAGTTTGCCACGAAACAATACAAAACAAATGTTTTACAATGATTCATTTTCTAAATATCGCCGATTTTATCATCATTCAGTGGATTTTTCGCAAAATATCGCCAATAGCGCCAAATCGAACCCAAATTCAAAAAATATTTTTTTCGCCAAATTTGTCGCCAACTTGGCGACATGTCGCCAAGTTGGAGTCAAACACTTGGCGATCAAAAGCTTGGCGATGTATCGCCAAGTGATCGTGCAAATTCATCTGCATTGAAATTAACACTGATTTTCCCTAAAAAGGGGTAAAACACCCCCTTGGGGGCATTCGAATGCAACCACAAGGAGAGGTGCACAACTAGACCATCCTCAGAGCCTACATACCAAGCTAGAAGCTTCTACGGCATATAGTTTTTGAGTTATGCGACCCACATACATACATACGCACACACGTACATACAGACGTCACGAGAAAACTCGTCGTAATTAACTCGGGGGTGGTTGAAAAGGATTTTTCGGCTGCTTATATGTTAGTAGGTACATATGCACGTGCTGACAGGTCGAAAAAACTACTGAACATTCATTCGGGGGTGAGAAAAATCAAAATTTAGACTCAAATTTGAGTGATTTTTTTTTCGCGATCACAATACTTCCTTTACTACGTAAAAGGAAGTAAAAAAAGGGTTCTTTGCAAATTCAAAGCAAGTGAACACAATACAGCCGGGGATAGGTAAAGGATAGTATCTGCAGGAATGAGTTTTTGAGACACTGTCGGTTTCAAGAAATATTATTCGATTAATAGCGGGGTATTTGTTTAAGCGAGGATCTTTTACATTGCGTCTATGGCACAGGAAATATTTGATTCCGTTACATTTAATTCCTATATGCGGGGTATTTGTTTATCCGTTACCCGATTAAGCAGGTCCGACTGTATTTGAAAAACGTGTTTTGGTCGCTTTTTTCATACTTTATTTTGAATGGAAATTACATAAGCAAGTTCGTACAAAAACCTTACTTGATTTTGTAAAAGATGCAAGATATTGAAAAATGAATTTGCAGATACTGGCCTTTACCTTCCCATGGCAGAATAATTTGCAGCTTTATGCTAAAATAGCGTTGTATTTTCTAATTGTTTATTTCCATACAAGATGGAAAATGATTTCATCTGGCTGTAGAACAATTTATGTCTTATGTGATATTTCAAAAGTATTTTCTATTTTAGTTATCTTTATTAATTACTTTTCGATAGCCATTAGAAAATATGCAATATTCTTGAAATTATGCAACTTATTAAATAGTTATTGGATCATTATTTTGTACTGACAGTCCTTTTCCATTTTCGTTTTCAGCACCGTTACCTTTTTTTTTTAAGTTTAAAATATACTCTCCATAAAAAACTTGTGCCCGTTCGTCCAAGAGCAATGGACGCACCCCACTCCGAAATTCTGCAGAGATCCCCTCCCTCCCCTGCGAAAAAAAAAAAAAAAGAAAATTATTCGTAAAACACTCCCTCTTAAAAACTTGAATGGCACAATCTGCATGTCCCTGGGCTTTTGGGCGGCCCTCAAGGTTTCCAAATCATAGTTAAATATCTATATTGGATGTATGTTTGTTCCTTATACAAATCCAGTTTCCGTCGGATTTTCACCAAACTTCGCATGGAGGTTCCTTGATGCACTTGAATTCACATAGGCGGATTTGTGAAATTAAAAAAAAAAATCCAAAAAGCTCAAAATTCAAATTTTTTGTCTCAAAATGGCTATTTTCTTTAAATTTTGAATATATAGAGTTATAGAGTAATATGCCTTTAAGCTTACAAATTAATAAAATTTAACACATTTAAATATGAGTGAGTATTTTCCAAGAAAGATTACGATTAACAATGAATTATCAATTTAAGGCTCACCTATTTCATTGTTGTTACAAAAAAAATACCTTCTTGTATTTTGCATGTCGTATTTTAACACGCGCGACGCCGGGCATATCCATTAGGGTGGGGCTAGAGCCGCTATATAGACAGGCCGACGCATCACGATTAAGTTTCACCACTTTGGATCCAATTCCTTAACTTTTACTTTCAAATTTTCATTGTTGCGGAGTAGGGTTACCAGAAAAAAGTTTTGGCACATTGCTAAGCTTTGCCAAATCCACGTGCCGCTAATAATAGCTAACAGTGAAAAATTACCAAAACGCGATTACTGGCCAGAAAAGACAACCGCTCAAACACAAAAATACGCGCTGGATCCAAAGTGGTGAAACTTAATCTTGATGCTCCGGCTCGTATATATAGGGGCCTTAGGTGGGGCGAAAAATAAAAAAAATTTCAGATCAACTTCTAATAGTTTCCAAAAGTTGTTTTTGGTGATAGTTAGCTTTTGTGCAAATTTTGAGAAAAATCGGTTAATATCTTCAGGGGGCGCTGCGATCGCAAAGTTTTACCATAGCTTTTATAGGGATTTTGTGGTTATAATATGAAAACAATGCCGTTAGCTAATCTCATTGCATTTTTTTTACTCATAAGATATATTCATGCATTCAAAGCATATGAAATAACTCACAAAAAATTATTTTATATGATATATTTATACTTCAAGCATTTAAAAAGAAACAAAACCCTGAAAAAAAAATGATTTTTTTTAAATATAAATATATCATATAAAATAATGTTTGTGAGTCATTTCATATGCTTTTAATGCATGAAAACATCTTTTGAGAAAAAAAAAACGCAAAGAGACTATCTAAAGGCATTCTTTTTGATATTTTAACCATAAAATCCATAATAAAGCTATGGTAAAAATTTGCGATCGCAGCGCTCCCTGAAGATATTAACCGATTTTTCTCAAATTTTGCACAAAAGCTAACTATCACCAAAGACAACTTTTGGCAACTATTAGAAGTTGATCTGAAAAACTTTTTATTTTTCGCCCCACCCTAATATCCATTTGTATTCATATATTAAAGACTAGCGGTACCCGCACGGCTTTGCCCGTGGTATAAAATTAAAAGTTCATTTGTAAAAAAATGATATAGCAGAAAAAAATACTCTATTTTAGTTATAATTCAACTATAATTCCTTCAAAGTATGATATAAAAATTTGGTATGGACCCTACACTACTTCCTTTTACGTGTAAATTTCTTAGTAGATGCCTTAAGTGCTAAAATAGTGCTTGAAGTGAGTAAGATAACAATTCAAACATTTGCATCCCTAGTTTGCCACGAAACAATGCAAAAAAATGTTTTACAATGATTAATCTCCTAAATATCGCCGATTTTAACATCATTCAGTAGATTTTTCGCAAAATATCGCCAATAGCGCCAAATTGAACCCAAAAAAAATTTTTTTTCGCTAAATTTATTGCCAACTTGGCGATATGTCGCCAAATTGGCGTCAAACACTTGGTGACCAAAAGCTTGGCGAGATATCGCCAAGTGGTCGCGCCAATTCATATCACTTTGGTCTGCATTGAAAGCCCTGATTACCCCATAAAAGGGGTAAATCACCCCCTTGGGGACATTCGAATGCAACCCCAAAGATAGGTGCACAAAAATAAGCCAAAAGAAAAAATAAGAAAAATTTTGTTGCTCACAGAAACCAACAGAAATCTTACCAAAGATTAAAAGAAGAAGAAAGTTTTTTTTCCTAACTTCAAAAACAAAATAATACATTTTCCGAAATGACATACTTTAGAAAGAACGTTGCAATATCGCAATAAGATAGAAGTAAATATACTGAAATAGAATTGAATGCCAAATTGTAAAAAAGTCGCCAAAAAAATAATTTTTAATATTGTCTTTCATTATTTATTAAATGCAATTATTGCTGCAAATTACAGTCCAACAATAAATAATCACATTGCAAAAGTATATTTGGAGCAATTTTTTCTTTTAAACTCAACTGATCCTAAAAATTTTAAGTATTAGTCATAGAAATTTCGTGCATTATTCTTCACAATGATAATAAAAACAATAAACATCGACAAAGATCAACCAGCAAACGATAAATTAAAAGCTAAATTCGTTCACTCAAGCCATTTGCTGCAATTTATATTGAAATAAATTAATAATGAAATAAAATATGTTTTGCAGACGATAAATTTAGAATGGTATCCTGTATTTTAAGGAAAGGACTCGATTTCTCATTTGATTGACAGGTGCCATCTTATCACGGTTTTTAATATTTCATTTGACTAATTTTAATAAGGCTTGGAGTTTGGATTGTTACAAAAACAAATACATTTTTAAAATTATTAAGGGAAAAAGAACGAAATAAAAACGTAACCATGGTAACAACATGAAAAGTTGATTTCCGTTGATAAAATAATTCATTTCATCTCTATTTTCAAACAAATTTTATTCGCGAGCAAAGCCATTTTAGAATCGTTTGGCTTGCTTTACTGAAGGTAAGCCTTGAATTTCGGGATTCTAAAAACAATTGTTACAGCTCTCCTGATGATCGTAGAAACTTCGAAAAAACGTCATTTTGTGCAGAAAATTTCAAGCTTTCGAATGACATAAGACTTGAAAATGTGTATAAAATATTTCTTCCCTATTTTATCGAATTTCCGCTAAGAATTCGAATAGAAAAAGAACGAAATGGAATTTTCGAAAAATCGCTTCGAGGTGCAAAACTACATGCTACAAACTAATTTTGTACCAAGTGGCATGAAAATCGACCGAACGGTTTTGGCGCTACGCGTGTAACAGACAGACAGACAGAAGGAAAGACAGAGAGACAAACTTTCAGCTTTATTATTAGTAGAGAAGAGATAGAGATAGAGAAATAACAAAAGTTGGTATTCATTTGAGAAGATATTTCACAAAATTTTTAAAAGTACATATAAATACAATTTGTTGAAAAATGGATTACCTAAGTTTAAAAAATAAAAACTACTGCTTTGAAATGAGCAAATTAGCTGTCAGCAGACTTTTTTCTACTGAAAGTAAATCTCAGGAATTCGATCGTGCACAAAAGGCATGGGGTTGGTGCTATTAGTGGAGGCTGAATTTTGCCAAGGATGCGAGGCATTCTGAATTTACTGAAAGAAACTTCAAATTTTACCGAATTAGAAATTTTGAGTTAGCACTTGCCTATATCAAATAAAAAAGAGATATTAGGGATCATCAAACCTATAAATTAAAATGTATAAAAAAAATTGCAATATCGCACTTTCAAATTTTACGGAGATTCATGCATAATTTGCTAAATAGAAGGGTGGAGGCGGACAGGGTCTGCCAAGAGAATCTTCAAATTAAAATTAAAAACCGCGTTTTAGGATGCTTTTGGAAAAGGGGGAAACTTACGAATTTTTAAAACGTTTGAATAATTTTAGGTTATTCTTCCGGAAATTTTACTACAATGAAGTTTTAGAAACACAATTCTAGGCTCTTTCAGGGACTTCAAATTTTGCGAAATTTTCCAAATGTAGATCCAAATTTCAGGTAAATAACCCCTAATTCGGTTCTAAACTCGACATTTTCGCAGGAAAAAAAAAAGAGAAAAGGTTTATGATGGTCTTAAAAAATTCTGCAAGAAACTTTCAAGGATTTTGCAGATTTTTAGCAAAATTTCTTCTTCAATTTAAAGATATTTGAAGAAAATCTGCAGAATTACTCAACCGCATATAGGTTCTCGTGTTCTTAATTGATTTGGAAGTGGAAAAACTGTCAACTGATTTTTAACAGATATTTAAGGGAAAAATCCCGTTTTGAAGAAATTTCGTTCATGCGAAGTGATGTGTACTGAGCAAAGAGACTGAACTTTCGACAAATGGGCAGATGACGTGGCTTAGCTACTTCCTTGGCCGCTCCTACAATCCTACCATCCTGGGCAGGCTAAAATAGCTTATACGTAAAAATGGGAAAAGTTAGCCATTAGTAATTGCGAGGACCCCTTTTGATCATAGGGGCCCTGAAGGGGATACAAAAAAAAAAAAAGAAAAGAAAGAAAGAAAGAAAAGAAAGGAAGGCAAGAAAGAATACCTGTGACAAATGTGAAACGTCAGAGGTTACAAAGTTCACACCTCTGCGGACCCCTTTCTGAAAAGTACAAATTTTGCGAATCCCCACCTTCAATAGAAAAAGAATTTGATTTGATACGTTTAAATTTTTTTTCCTTCTAATATCTTTTTATTTTTGTTCCTTTCTTTAAATGTATTCTTTAATTGTTCTGTATATGTTTTAGAGCTATAACAATAAAAATCGATTCGAAACTCAATTATGCGTCAAAGGTGTTAAAATCGAGGTTCTGGGGAGGTTGCTGCTCCCTGCATTCACGTAAACGAGAACTTTTTTTTATCCCGTATAAATGTGTCTTCGTTTGGAATAAAAATATTGTTACTCGTCCTTCAATTTCAACTATTTTTTACGTTTTAGCAAGATAGCTCCGCGGTTAACCTGTCTTAAGCTCGCGGATCCCCGTAGGGTCCGCGGACCATATTGGGCGAAACTCTGTTTTATATAGCTTTATGAAATGGCACTAAAAAGACTTTGCAACCCGGCCGTCAAACCTATAAATTCGTTACTGTACTTCAGATTGAGCAAAAACTCCGATCAACTTTCACTTAACCGTTTTTACTACTGGTTTTTTTAACCCCTTCCCGGCTTATCCCGAGCTGGACTCGGGCAAGCGAAATGTTCCATTCTGGCTCATGCCGAGTGTAGCTCGGGCACGGTGAAAATTAATACTGCACAACCAGTCTTTCAAGAATTATTTCACATGTCCCTTTTATGGTTTCGGATGCTTTTATTTACTATTGTTGCTACTAGATAACATAACTACTGTCTGTTTGCGTTTTGTGCACCTGGCAGCCACGAACGCTTCCATCTGAAAAAGGGGAGATAGATATAGGATGCGCACTTCCCGATGCCTTCAGCTTTTGTTCGCTAGCTACTTCCTTGTTGCATTTCCCCCTATTTCGCGAAAGTCAGAAGAGACTTGGCGCGTGCGCAGATGCTGAGGAGGTCGCACGAAAAAAATTTAGACAGTATACAGTGTTTTGAGCTGTAGATTTAAGATAAGAGTAGGCGCCGAATCCAAAGTATAATGATTTCTGCCATACAGAAAGCCAACTTTGCAGGTAAATACTCATTTATTTAAATAGATATTTTTACATTTATTTTTAGGAAATGTTGCATGCGAATGATGCTATTATGTTTAAAAAGATATGTATGTATGAAAATAAGCATAAAAAAATTGACATTTTTTGATCCGTAATCCCGAAATTACTCATTTATTTAAATCGATATTTTTACATTTATTTGTATGAAATGTTGCATGCGAATGATGTTATTATGTTTCAAAAGATATGTTTGTGTGAAAATAAGCATAAAAAAATTGACATTTTTTGATCCGTAATCCCGAAATAAAATGAGCCTGGAAGGGGTTAAAGAGCAGAACAAGATATACTAAAAAAAATATTTGATAACTTACGGCGTTTTTGACACACAAACTGGCTGCCATGGACGTTGAAAATGTATTTTACAGTAAGCACCAGCTTCCAATGTCAATAGCAACGAAACAAACAGTTGTTCAATTTTCATAATCAGCATTCGCTCATAGGTATGCATGAATGACTTAAATAATTAGTTTTGTTCAAATCTGTGGCAGGCCACAGCTGCAGGCGCGCACCCAGGAGGGGGCTTTGGGGGCTTAAGCTCCCCCTATGACAAAACTGGACTTGAAGCCTTAAGCATCAACGACATTTTAAATTTTTCCACGGTGTCAGAAAAGATTCAAGTCATTAATAACTCAATATATACTACACTTTGAATCCAATTGAAATAACAAATACGCACACGTATAACATATACCTTGTCTTTTTTAAAGTCTAAGGGAACGTGGGTAAAATTCTCACTTATAAAAGACCCCCTCGTCTACAATTTCCAAGAAACCAAGGCATTGTTTTCAATTAAATCATTCATTGTACATGTGCAGACGCAAGAGGCACGAGAATGGGGCCTCAGCAAAGCATAGAACTTCAAATCACAGAGCGTCTCACCATCAAAACCAAAATAATTTTAATTTTGAGGATTTGTCATGGAAAATCATGATGTTTCGCGGCGGCGAATTATAGGTTTGAAGGCTCGTCATAATGAAATTTTTAAAGCTCCTTTCTGTCAAAAACAGAATTCTATAAAACATTTTTCATGCGCATTTTTTCAATCCATTTCATAAAAGCCCCCTATGGTCGGGGGGAGGAGGGCAATTGCGACATGATTAGCCCGCCACTGATTTTCTGAGAAACATGCTTGATAAAAAGTTAAAACAGATTATAAAGAATATAAAATGGTATTAAAAGAAAAGGAAGTATGAAAGAGAGAGAGGGAGGGAAAAAAAACAGAAAAAAGTGACCGAAGGGTATCTTTGCATAATAAACAAATTAGTCAAAAAAAAAAAATAAAAAAAATAAAATAAATAAATAAATAAATAAATAAAAATAAAAACCTTACACTAAAGCCACAAACTTCTGTACTTCTAACCAATGAAGGTACTGGAAGGGAATTAAAAATTTCAATACAATAAACCAAAATAGTTAACTGAAAAATCTTTTCCTATTTTCTCCATTTTGATTTGAAATAAAAATATTTAAAAAACGTAGCTAAGAATATGGGAGGAAGGGGGTATCCGAACCTAATTCCTCTCTTTTTTCGGCGTTGAAGTTAGAAAGGAGCTATAGTTTTAGAGCTTCAAGTCTTGAAAGAAAAATTCCGGGAGAAAGTCTGAAAGTCCTCATTGAAGATCGTCTAATAATTGGTTTTTGGAACATGAATTTCTAAAAATTTCCGGAGGTGAAAAGCGAGCCCCATTATGGAATTTGGTCTACAGTTTTGCTTTTAAAACTTTAATTTCAAAAAATTAAAAAAAAAGCCCCCTACTCCCACTAAATAATAATGATAAAAGGTCTTAAATTTGTTTCTGGAACTTTAATTAGGAAAAACTGCTGGTGCAGAGTACATGAATCATATCGCTATGGCTACCGATAAATGGACTATAACCACATTTTTAAGACTTCAAATTTTGAAAACTTTCCTGAGGAAGGCTTCCGAACTCTTAACATCGACAACAATGGAACCGCATTTCTCTAAGCTCAGTTTCGGGGAAAATATCCTGTGGAGAGTTCTACATTCCATCCATTCCCATAACGTCATCAAAGATGGTCTACAATGACATTTTTAAAACTTCAATTTCAAAAAATGTTCGAGGAAAGATCCCGAAAATCGTTTAAAATTAAGTTTTGAGATCTTTAATTTCGACAAAAAACATTCAGTGGTGAAAACCGAACTCTATGACTTTCTCTAACATCATCAAAGATGCTATTGCGTTGTTTAGACTTCAGGTTTGAAAAATTTCGGGTTGAGAGCGGTCGAACCCTATTCTTCCTAAGATTAACTGAGATAGTTATAAATTTCGTTTTTGGAATTTCAACATCAAAAAACCGTTAGTGAAGAGTTTCAAAACCCCCATTCATTCTCCTAACATTTTCAAGAGGGCCTACTATGGTGTTTTTTGGACATTAATTTCGAAAATTTACAATGGGCCCCTGACATGTGCTTTTCCTAAGATTAGTCAATGTCTCTCAAACTGCGCTTTTCGAAGCTTAATATAGAAACATTCCTAAACCTCACTCCCAAACAATTGCCAAAATGGCGTGCAATAATAACGTTTTTAAGACTTAAAATTTTGAAAAAATATTAGATGAGGGCCGGCAAGTCTCAAATCTCCTTAACATGACCAAAAGTTGTCTAAATGTTGTGTTTTTGAGATCACTTTTCAGAAATTTTTCCGGGGAGAACACATGAACGCCCTATCAATATGTTTGAATATTCTACTTTATGTCTTTGTTCATAATGATCGTATCATAACGCTATTCTCGTGAGTGCATTAATCACCCCATCTTCAGTAAGGTTGGAAGATCCTCATAGTTTTTACCTTTTATTTTCTTACATAAACACAATTTGATAAATAAGTAAAAAATTCACATAAAATTTAACAGAAGCAAGAGAGCTTCCAATCAAAAAAGCAAAGCTTTACACTATTATTTCGGAAAAAATAAGTAAAAAGAAAGAAGGGGGGGGGGCAATCTATTAAAGTTTAGAATTTTCGCGATTTTAAAATTTTAATCCAATGAGCTCTGGATTTGAAAGGGGTAGGGGTGCTTGATGTCAGAAATTAGCCCCCCCTTAAGTTAAATTCTGGGTGCGCCCCTGCACAGCTGATTTGCTCGTTTCGCATGGAATTGCCGCTGATAAGAATCAGGTCAGAGGTTGGGAAACAATACTGTTGCAGTAAAGAGCGAAATTGACTCTTTTGTCACATTTATGTTTTGTTGAGATTTGTATATACAGTGTCCACCTCTTACATGAATCATGTTTGTTCCAAACATTTTCAATTCTATTAAGTGACTGATTCAATAAAACGGCTAATTCATTAAAGCTGGATTTTGTTCTGTTTTGACGATTTGATTCATTAAAGTGTTTTGATTTGTTAAAGTGATTCAATTAACCACTGATTCAATTAAATGGTCCCTACTGTAGTGTTCAAATTTTGCAACTCAAT
The DNA here is from genome assembly GCA_038373865.1 of Uloborus plumipes. Lineage (NCBI taxonomy): Eukaryota > Metazoa > Arthropoda > Arachnida > Araneae > Uloboridae > Uloborus > Uloborus plumipes. The sequence goes on from JAXGGA010015668.1 coordinate 11,981, forward strand.
TTTCATGAGATTGGATCCTTTTGAAATTTGGAATGCGATCTCATATACTCGATTAAAATGCAATGTTCTAATTAAATTAAGAAATTAACTATTAATAATTAGTTTTTTTTTCATTCAACTACTTTTATACTATGTAAGTGAGCTTTCAATGGGAAATTCATTGTTGATCAGGGTCATTGTTGAGCAATGTTTCTATTTAAATGTATCTCCAATTTTTAAAGCAATATAATTATGGCAATTTGTACATGCAATTCATGTTACAGAATAGCTAACTTTTAAAGCTAGGAGCCGTGAAATACTGCAAATAAATGTTTTTCTTCCATTTTTTGGTAGTTCACTTGTGGAGAAATTTTTGCTCATTGAAAACAAAATTATTTTCTCTACTTTGTGCAATGGAAACAGTAATTTGAATGCGTGATGGAATAAAAAAATAGTTGAAAAAGATCGAGCGGACCGTGAGCTGAAAATTCTGCACCTCAGAGTCAGACTAACGTAAGTCCATTTTCGTTACTTTTCAGGAGAGGGCTCCAAAAACGTGGAATTAAAAATGAATGAATACCACAAACTAAACAAACAAACAGGATTAATGGTATTGACCCTTGCTTTATAAGCACAATGTGAAAGGAAAGCTCAAAGAAACTACAACACAACGCAGCGCTCAATATAAAGTACATGCATATTTTTTGACGTTCTCCTAAGGGCGCTTTTCCACTTGACGACACGACAACGATGAAAGTCGGACGGAAATACTGCAACGATAAGTACTGTGTCGCGTCGTGTACAACACTGTATTTCCACTCAACCGATATCGTTTCTCTGAAACGGTCATTTTCCACCGTATTTTATTTCGAAGCACCGGTGTGCTTTTCTGCAGCAATAAAGATCGTCTGAGCAACAGAAGTGAAACAAAATATTAAAAAGTAAATGAATAAAATTATTTTATTGCTGTACAGTCTTTATTTATCGTCTGCAAATTAAAGCTCATATTTTATTAATGCAACGATGTTAAATTTAAATGCCATTTCTATGTGTTGCTTCTCCGAAGAAAGTAAACAAATGAATGATTGTCGTCCCGATTTTAAAGGCGAGACCGCTGCCACCCGACACGAATGGGACGACAAACGACAGCGCTCGGTCGGAGACGACACAATCGTCCTGGAATCGGGAGATGGAAAAGTGCATAGCATATTTTAATGCATTTTGCGGGCTCCAATGTCGGATGACGACAATCGTGTACGAATAATCGCTGTCGTGTCGGTAAGTGGAAAAGCGCCCTAAGTAGGAATAGACTTATAAAAAAAAAAAAAAAACTTTTATTTGTTTTCTCACTATTTAAATATCAGCATCGCATGGCTTTTGGTTGATTAGTTTAATAGAAACTTCGATAATAACTTACCTTCAGAGCTGCTGCGTCGTTTGCCATCTTGTAAGAAAACTAACAACAATGTGATAGAAGGTCCGATCCCTGATAGTGATTTAAAGAAATTTGAGTCAAGCAGAAACGATCCAAGAGATCTACATTGCAGCGGATCGACTTCTACTAGTTTCACAACTTTATCGAAAGTATGTCATCACTGATTTTGTCTTGATTAAGTTTGACATTTATTTTCAAAAATGTGCTTGCTTGCATTTTTATTTAATAAATACAATAAGAGAAAAAGGAAAAATTGAATCAAATGAAAGCGAGAGAAAGATAAAACTCCCTTTTTTATACATAGAGTTAGTTCTGCAAGACAAAAGTATATCTAAGAGTCATGTTTTATTAGAGTGGTAATTACCGTAAATCATAAAGAGAAAAACACTGAACTGAAAGAAAAAAGTTTCAGTTATCGTAAATCATGAAGGGAAAAACACCGTATAGAAAAAAAAAAAAAAAGCCTCAACGAGAAGAAATTGTCCGACTTAGCCAAAAGTTGGTCGATATGATCACGTACAAAGAAAGAATTCGGAACAGTTTCAAAATAATTCGAAAGAAAAATTACAGAGTTTAATCATTATTAATTGCGGTTATTAAAGTTGGTTAGCTCCTAATTTCGATATAAATAGAAGTTGTCTATCAGTTGTAGGTTCAGGGGTGCCCATCCCCCCAAGCTCAATGCCGAAAATTCCCCCCAAAAATTTTCACAATCCTCTCATGTTTTTTATTTTTATCCCTCCTTTTTATTTTATTTATTTATTTTAAATATTATTTACTTATTTTTTAAAATTATTTTATTTTTTTAAATGTATTATTATTTTTTAAAAAGTTCAAATTATGCGCAGAATAGAATCGCTTTTTTCCCTTCCAGACAATTTAAGCACACACACGCGCACACACAAAAATAAATAAATAAATAATAAAGACATAAAAGAAATAACTTAAATTATAAAAATAAATGAATGAATATTTTTTATTAAAAAATCAGTAAATAATTCAAATTAAAAACATAAACAAAAAATAATTTAAATGGATAAATAAATTAGTTTAAAAAATCCCCCAAAAATTCTGATGGCGCAACTTGCGCCATAACCCCCCCTCCCCCCTCTCGTGGGCACCCCTGTGTGGGTTAGTATATCACACTCCGAGAATAAAAGGGGCACGTCTTTTTTTCAGTCAATGGCAGGCCCGTCATGTCGAATTTTTCCAGGGGGAGGTAAAAGGTGTGTATAGAATGCCAATTTCACAAAAAAAAAGGCAAAAATCACTCACCTTCACAAGCAAATACTGTCTAATCTTTTACCGCACGATCGTTCTCGTATTTGCGCATGTCTTAGATATCTTTTGATTTTCCTAAAATTGGAGGGAATTGCAACCAGGAAGTATGAAGCGAATGAAAAATGAAAGCACCGGCAAGTGCTTCTCCTTAACCTTGTCACCCCCTCTTTTAAATGGACGCGTTCGTGACCACTTCGTGACTGCCAGGCGGGGAGTTCGAAAACAGGCAGTACATTGATTTCTCAAAGTCGGGGAGGGGGTGTAAATGATTCACTGACCCTGCAAAAGGACGGGCCTGGCAATTTAATGCTCACCCAATTTAAAAAGTGCCCCTTTCATTCCCGGTATGCGATATGGAGTGCTATAGTAAAAGCACCAGAAAAATATCACTGTTGAAAACGTCTCCACCAAAGAAAGTGAAAACCAACCTTCGAAAATAGAGAAATGAAAATAAAATTAAAAAATTATCAGCTGAAAATTGAGAAAGGAAAAGTTTTCTATGTTTCAAAAAATTTTAGACAAGCGTTGGTTTATATTTCAAAAAACATCTGTTAATAATTTCATGGATATTTTCCTAGACGTTGCATAGTAGAGATAGTTGATAAATGCTATACATTATGGTGCTTTAACTCTCCAAAGGACCTGAAACCGAATCCCCTTCTTGTTTCTAAGTTCTTCAACTTCTATGTGCTCTCATAAAAGCTGGTCTAGCCTTCTGGTTCCATCAACCAAATGCAACATCAAAAATTATGTCCCCTTTATACTATTTTTTTTTTACAAATTCTAAATTTAGTTCTACATTATATATATTTTTTATCGTTATTAAGAGCAAGAATCTGAGAGAGTGTCACGCCTGTGATTCATGACGTCTCAGATTTTTTCCAAAAAATTACCAAATGTTTATGTTCTTATTGAAAGACGAAATCCAGAATGTTTTGCTCTAAAGTTAAGTTGTTTAGTTTTTATGAATCTTTAAAGGTGAAGGTGCGGCATCAAAAATAAAGCGGATTTTCAAGACATGGCAGTTGCTGTAAGCCAAAACTCTTACCAGGAACTGTTAAACTCCAAGTTTCTTTTTGTATATAGAATACAGAAGGTTAGAACTTTACAAAATGAATGTTAAATTTGTGGTAAGTTGTTGCCGTAAGGTCAGCGAAGGCCCTCAAAACAAGGCATTTTTGACGTTTTTTAGCGTTTTTGAGGTCCAAAAACAGCTTGTACATTTCAGTTGGCACAACAAAAGTAGTGTCGTTTGAAAGACCAGTGTAAGCACTTTAAAATAATGTATAAATAACCGAGGAAAGTTCAACGTGCTTTTAGTTGCGTAAGGCCGAAGTATGAAAAATGTCACATTTTACCGATAACTTCCTCTGCCAACAACATATTGAAATATTTTTTCTGCCAATGTCATACTCTATTCTTTGTCTTAACCAAGGCTACACTAGATAGCGTTTTATACAGGCTTCTTCATTTGATCAAAATCCTTGGGATAAAAACGGACGTCCTTTTCCAGCGACATCTATCGAATTTTATGGTAACTAACATTTCTACAAATCAAATAATAAAAGACAAAATTAAAAGTTAATTTGTTGGCGACCATTTTACAATTTGGCATTCAATTCTATTTTAGTGTATTTTAACGTTATTTAATAGCTCGTTCGATTTGTTGGTTTATTCTGCATTTTAACGGCTTATTTTAATTAGTTAGTGAATTATTTTTCATTTTAATTGATTCTAATTATTAATTAACTATGAAACGACACTGGCACCGCAGAGCGATAAATGGCGATTTTGGAACGATAGTTCCATCAAAACTTTTGATGAGTTTAGATGGTCAAATTAATTTATTTGGCGATTTTTTTACATTTTAATGGAAGTTCTCCGTAAAGCTTTTGAGAATATTTCAATAACCGAGATCTTTGGTAGTATGTACGTTTCAGTTATAGGTACGTTTTTTAACTTGGCGATGTATTTTCTTACCACCTAAGCGAAGATTAAAATTTTAAGCTTGCATCGTCTTCTTTTCTCTTATTTTGCATTTTAATTTAAATTTCAATGATAATAATGGCTCGATATATTTATTAAACTTGTTATGTTACATGCTAATGGAGCTTTTGAAGTTGATTTGGCGAGTTTTTTAATAAGAATTCTCACATTATTTCGCAGCTTTTTTTCAGTTGGCCCATTATTTTACTTTCAAGTATTAAACTTATGTGTGAAATTAGAAACAAAAAAGGGAAGATTTCGGTGATTGGAAGTCTGGTTATCTTTCACTATTGGCGTTAAATCTTTGTGTCCAATTTATGAGCGAGGGAAATATACTTCCTTCGCAAACATAAACTAAAGAGCAACAAAATAAAGTAATTATCGCCAAAAATTTGGCAACCACAGCAGATTCCCAATTATCGAAATATTATCAATGTGTGAAATTTAACATAAAGAGAACATTACCTTTTAATGTTGTGTAAATGAAAACAAAATTTTACAGTTGGTCGTCGTAATATTGTAGTTTTGTTTATTTTTTTCGTACTTGTATTGCTCTTTAGTACCAAACGATTATATATGCTCACTAGCGGTACCCGCACGGCTTTGCCCGTGGTATAAAATTAAAAGTTCATTTGTAAAATAATTGATATATCAGAAAAAATGCTCTATTTTAGTTTTATTCAACTATAATTCCTTCAAAGTGATATAAAGATCTGATATGGACCCCACACTACTTAATTTTACGTGTAAATTTCTTAGTAGATGCCTTAAGTGCTAAAATAGTGCTTGGAGTGAGCAAGATAACAATTCAAACATTTGTAGCCCTAGTTTGCTACGAAACAATGCAAAAAAATATTTTACAATGATTAATCTCCTAAAGATCGTCGTTTTTAACATCATTCAGTGGATTTTTCGCAAAATATCGCCAACAGCGCCAAATTGAACCTAAATCAAAAAAAAAAAAAAAAAATTCGCCAATTTGGCGTCAAATATTTGGCGATCAAAAGCTTGGCGATATATCGCCAAGTGGTCGCGCCAATTCATATCACTTTTGTTAACCAATTCATATCACCTTGCATTGAAAACACTGATTTACCCGATAAATGGGGTAAAACACCCCCTTAGAACATTCGAATGCAACCCCAAGGGAGATGGACAAAAATAAGCCAAAAGAGAAAATAAGAACAGTTTTGTTGATAACAGAACCAACAGAAATCTTACCAAAGTTTAAAAGAAGAAGAAAGTTTTCTTTCCCAGCTTAAAAAACAAAACAATACATTTTCCGAAACGAAACACTTTAAAAAAACGATGCAATATCGAAATTGATACAATATTTCGTTAATCTGTGCTTTAGGTACCCTTTTCTCGCTAAATGAACGATAGGCGCGCCAAGCGTGGTAACCCTAGCTATTTTGCGTAGTTGACTTTTTGAAAACGCGCCAAGCAGGGTCCCAAAGCATCTTCACCGGGAAAAAGACAGGGTTGCCAGAGAATTGGAACAAAAAATACTATACCTCCTCTAAAAAAATATTACAAAATACTACTGTTTCCAAACGTTGCCAAAATCAATGTTGCTGAAATGCGAAATCTATGAAAATGAAAAAAAAAATCCGCCAAATCTTTTAATTAAGTCATTAGTATATTGGAAACAGGGTTGCCAGAAAAATACTACGCTCCTTATTTGGGCCGAAAAAATACTACCGTAGAATCAAAAATACTACGTCTGGCAACCCTGGAAAAAGAACGAAACAAAAATAAGTATGAACACGTAACCATAGTAACAACATGAAAAGTTGATTTCCGTTGATAAAATAATTCTTTTCATCTCTCTTTTCAAACAAATTTTATTATCGAGCTGAACCATTTTAGAATCGTTTGGCTTGCTTTACTGAAGGTAAGCCTTGAATTTCGGGATTCTAAAAACAATTGTTACAGCTCTCCTGATGATCGTAGAAACTTCGAAAAAACTTCATTTTGTGCAGAAAATTCCAAGCTTTCGAATGACATAAGACTTGAAAATGTGTGTGAAATATTTCTTCCCTATTTTATCGAATTTCCGCTAAGAATTCGAATAGAAAAAGAACGAAATGGAATTTTCGAAAAATCGCTTCGAGGTGCAAAACTACATGCTACAAACTAATTTTGTGCCAAGTGGCATGAAAATCGACCGAACGGTTTTGGCGCTACGCGCGTAACAGACAGAAAGAAAGAAAGACAGACAAACCTTCAGCTTTATTATTAGTAGAGATAAACGAAATGAAGTCATTTCAATAGAAAAGCTTTCAGTTGCAACACACGCTTGAATAGTGTATATTTCTTCTGGGGCATTCAAACAAATGTTTCATTAATTCAAAGTCTCCATTCTTTTTCTCATGAAGGCAACAGTCTATCTAGAACGATCTTTGGTGTGATATTTCTCAATATGTAATTCTAAATCAGTATAACCCATCAATTAAATTAAAAAAAATACGTAATTAGAACAACTGTAGCGCACATTTCACGATTACCTCCCCCCGCCCCCCCGATGAAAACGTAAATTTTATAATGCAGAGATGTCAAAATTGAAAACCATTGCTATAGTTCTATTCGAGAAGTCAAACATGAATGAATGTTGCCTAGACTATCGTTGACCAACTTTACCTGAAAAGGGAATTTATTTCCCCTAAAAAGCAGTACTAAGAGGGCCTTCGGCATCAATTCACTCTGTACTCCACTTCAGTTAACTACATCAATATTTTTTAACCCTAAAGATAGGATAAACGTCACTTTTTACAGCGGAAACAACATGCTAATAAATGTAAACAAACATTTGGGAGGTCGTTGTTCAGCGCTCTCTAGCGGCAAATCTTAACTTATGTTTAGTAATGAAAACCTGTACAAGCTATCTAGTGATTATCTTAACAAACAGTGAGTCCTTTGAGTCGACATGTAAATTTTACAAAAAATGTATCCTGTAATTGTAAAAAAAATTTTACATTTGCTTACATTAAACTGTTCGTGTTTAGAAAAGAAAGAGTTGCATTGAAAACATAAATATTTATGTCTTGCAAAGTTATGTTGAATCGGTAAGTATGACATTTTCAATGCTTGCAATAAGAAGCAGTAATTCTACATATTTAAATTATAAAGCTAACTGTTAAAGAATTCTTATATATATGAAATTTAAAATTTCTAACTTACTCCACATAAATGCGTTTTATGGCAGACCTTAGCAACAACTACCACAAATTTGACATTCGTTTTGTATTTGACTTCTATATTTCAAACTAGCGGTACCCGCACGGCTTTGCCCGTGGTATAAAATTAAAAGTTCATTTGTAAAATAATTGATATATCAGAAAAAATGCTCTATTTTAGTTTTATTCAACTATAATTCCTTCAAAGTGATATAAAGATCTGATATGGACCCCACACTACTTAATTTTACGTGTAAATTTCTTAGTAGATGCCTTAAGTGCTAAAATAGTGCTTGGAGTGAGCAAGATAACAATTCAAACATTTGTAGCCCTAGTTTGCTACGAAACAATGCAAAAAAATATTTTACAATGATTAATCTCCTAAAGATCGTCGTTTTTAACATCATTCAGTGGATTTTTCGCAAAATATCGCCAACAGCGCCAAATTGAACCAAATCAAAAAAAAAAAAAAAAATCGCCAATTTGGCGTCAAATATTTGGCGATCAAAAGCTTGGCGATATATCGCCAAGTGGTCGCGCCAATTCATATCACTTTTGTTAACCAATTCATATCACCTTGCATTGAAAACACTGATTTACCCGATAAATGGGGTAAAACACCCCCTTGGAACATTCGAATGCAACCCCAAGGGAGATGGACAAAAATAAGCCAAAAGAGAAAATAAGAACAGTTTTGTTGATAACAGGAACCAACAGAAATCTTACCAAAGTTTAAAAGAAGAAGAAAGTTTTCTTTCCCAGCTTAAAAAACAAAACAATACATTTTCCGAAACGAAACACTTTAAAAAAACGATGCAATATCGAAATTGATACAATATTTCGTTAATCTGTGCTTTAGGTACCCTTTTCTCGCTAAATGAACGATAGGCGCGCCAAGCGTGGTAACCCTAGCTATTTTGCGTAGTTGACTTTTTGAAAACGCGCCAAGCAGGGTCCCAAAGCATCTTCACCGGGAAAAAGACAGGGTTGCCAGAGAATTGGAACAAAAAATACTATACCTCCTCTAAAAAAATATTACAAAATACTACTGTTTCCAAACGTTGCCAAAATCAATGTTGCTGAAATGCGAAATCTATGAAAATGAAAAAAAAAAAATCCGCCAAATCTTTTAATTAAGTCATTAGTATATTGGAAACAGGGTTGCCAGAAAAATACTACGCTCCTTATTTGGGCCGAAAAAATACTACCGTAGAATCAAAAATACTACGTCTGGCAACCCTGGAAAAAGAACGAAACAAAAATAAGTATGAACACGTAACCATAGTAACAACATGAAAAGTTGATTTCCGTTGATAAAATAATTCTTTTCATCTCTCTTTTCAAACAAATTTTATTATCGAGCTGAACCATTTTAGAATCGTTTGGCTTGCTTTACTGAAGGTAAGCCTTGAATTTCGGGATTCTAAAAACAATTGTTACAGCTCTCCTGATGATCGTAGAAACTTCGAAAAAACTTCATTTTGTGCAGAAAATTCCAAGCTTTCGAATGACATAAGACTTGAAAATGTGTATGAAATATTTCTTCCCTATTTTATCGAATTTCCGCTAAGAATTCGAATAGAAAAAGAACGAAATGGAATTTTCGAAAAATCGCTTCGAGGTGCAAAACTACATGCTACAAACTAATTTTGTGCCAAGTGGCATGAAAATCGACCGAACGGTTTTGGCGCTACGCGCGTAACAGACAGACAGACAGAAAGAAAGAAAGAAGGACAGACAGAACCACCTTCAGCTTTATTATTAGTAGAGATACAAAAAGAAAATTGGAGTTTAACAGTTCCTGGTAAGAGTTTTGGTTCACAGCAACTTCCATGTCTTGAAAATCCGCTTAATTTTTGATGCCACACCTTCACATTCAGTGATCCATAAAAACTAAACAACTCAACTTTAGAGCAATAAATTCTGGATTTTGTCTTTCAATAAGATAATAAACATTTGGTAATTTTTGGGAGAAAATCTGAGAGGTCATGAATCACTTCATAATGCTAGGCGTGACAGTTTCTCAGATTCGGATGAATCCTAGTTTAAGGTCCGGCGATAAATTATTAAATCTGGCAACCCACAGAATTATCATTGTATGGTTGGATTATTTGGCGATTTTAAGCTAAATTATTGCAACCCTACTACATGGGCCGTGGTGGCCCGATCGGTAAGGCATCGGACTCGTGTCCGAAAGGACCCGGGTTCGATCGCAGCCGATCAAAGATCCACCGTCTTGATTAATGGTGACTGGGAGGCGTTAAAAATGTCGTGGTCACAAAGTCCTCCAAGTGAAACGATACCTCTGGGGGTGCTAGGGCCTATGGTTTGCTCGACCCTAGGTTCTGGTTCAAAATTAAGAACAGAGCGCTCTTCAAGACCCTATCCCGGTTAAACCACTAAGCTGGTAGGTACGGGAGACCCTGGAGGGTGAAAGAAAAAGAAACCCTACTACATTATGAAGCTACAGTCTGAAAAAATCGCCAAACCCGGACCCTAAAGTAGGATTTTACCTCAGATTCTTGCTCTTAAGCATAGAAAGCTCCAGGGTTCATAAGTTAAATCTCGACGAACTTACTCAAAAATTTTTGAGTACTAAATAACGCAGGGGATGAAGCATGAGTAAATAGTAGAAGAATTAATTTTATCCTCCTGCAAGGAAGTAACTTATTGAAACTTAAACTGTATATAATTTGACTGCAAATATTTTTCCTTGTGTTCATTTGGTAATTTTTGGGAGAAAATCAGAGAGGTCATGAATCACCTCATAATGTTAGGCGTGACAGTTTCTCAGATTCTGCTCTTAAATTTATTTGTTTTTTAGCCTACTTTCCAGTTAAAAATAAAAGGAAGACGAAAAAAGTATTAAAAGTAGCTTAATGCATCTAAAAAATATCGCCAAGTCCAAAAAATATCGCCAAGTTCAAAAAGTACCGCCAAGTCCAAAAAATATCGCCAAGTTAAAAAAATAAAAAGGTAAAATGAATATCAAAAAATTAAAAATTTGAAAGTAGGGTATTGAGATGGGAAATTTGTGTGTCGGTCGGTCGATCTGTCGGTCTGTCTGTTCCCCCCTAATAACTTTTGAATGAACATTCCGATTTGGACAAACTTTTTTTTGTTGGAAAGATCTCGACGAGTACAGCTCATTCCCATATTTGATTTTTCGATTTGAACAATTTTTGGTTCAACTTTGAACCGTTCAAACAACCTGTTCCGCGATGCTAGCTTTTGAGTGAACAATCCGATTTGAACAAACTTTTTTTTTGTTCGAAATATCTTATCAAAGATACTTCATTCCCGTATCTACATTTCTGATTTGAACAATTTTTCGTTCAACATTGAACCGCTCAATCAAGCTGTCACCCCTAATAACTTTTGAGTGAACAGTCCGATTTGACTAAACTTTTTTTTTTGTTCGAAGGATCTCAGCAAGGATACTTCATTACCGTATTTAAATTTTCAATTTGAAAATTTTTTCGTTCAACATTGAACCGCTCAAGCAACCTTTCCCCACCTAATAACTTTTGAGTGAACCGTCCTAATGGAATAAACTTTTTTTTGTTTGAAAGATCTCGGAGAGGCTCATTCCCATATTTCGCTTTTTGATTTGAACCATTTTTCGTTCAATATTGAACCGTTCAGAAAAAAAATGTAACATTACCGTCTACGGAAATTTAAGTTGAATGTTGATTCTGAACTTAAAGTCGGATTTCCTTCAAACTAACTTTGCAAGAAAATGGTTATGATAAATAATGTTTGTAAAGTACTTTTCTGAATAATCTTCTGTGAGGACTCTGATTCCGACTCCGCAAACATGGCGGAAATGCAGGCTCAGAAAAAAAATGATTGACTGTGCAGACGATTTTTACTTCCTTTTACGTAGTAAAGGAAGTATTGTGATCGCGAAAAAAAAATCACTTAAATTTGAGTCTAAATTTTTTATTTTGCTCACCCCCGAATGAATGTTCAGTAGTTTTTTCGACCTGTTAGCACGTGCATATGTACCTACCAACATATAAGCAGCCGAAAAATCTTTTTCAACCACCCCCGAGTTAGTTACAACGAGTTTTCTCGTGACGTCTGTATGTACGTATGTGCGGATATGTGTGCGGATGTATTTGCGTATGTGCCTCGCATAACTCAAAAACTATATGCCGTAGAAGCTTCTAGCTTGGTATGTAGGCTCTGAGGATGGTCTAGTTGTGCACCTCCCCTTGTGGTTGCATTCGAATGTTCCCAAGGTTGTGTTTTACTCCTTTTTTGGGGTAAATCAGAGTTAATTTCAATGCAGACTCAAGTGATATGAATTGGCGCGACCACTTGGCGATATGTCGCCAAGCTTTTGGTCGCCAAGTGTTTGACGCAAACTTGGCGACATATCGCCAAGTTGGCGACAAATTTGGAGAAATAATTTTTTTTTTATAATTTGGGTTCAACTTGGCGCTATTGGCGATATTTTGCGAAAAATTCACTGAATGGAAATTAAAATCAGCAATATTTAGAAAATTAACCATTGTAAAATATTTTTGCATTGTTTCGTGGCAGATTAGGGGAGCAAATGTTTGAATTGTTACCTTGCTCACTCCAAGCACTTTTTTTAACACTTAAGGCAACTACTAAGAAATTTACACGTAAAAGGAAGTAGTGTGGGGTCCATACCAGATTTTTTGTTTATTTATTCATTTGTTTTATTTTATTTATTTATTTATTTATTTTTTGGCAGACGATTTTTTTTGTAACAAAAATGTTTCATTCACGAGGGCATTTTATTCTTTATTTATATTTAACAACTGGCAACGGATTAAAAGTGAAATTCGAGACATTTTATCAACGGACGAGTTTTTTTTTCTTTTTACTTCCTTTTACGTAGTAAAGGAAGTATTGTGATCACGAAAAAAATTTCACTCAAATTTCGGTCTAAATTTTGACTTTGCTCACCCCGGAATGAATGTCGCGTAGTTTTTTCGACCTGTCAGCACGTGCATATGTACCTAACAACATACAAACAGCCGAAAAATCAATTTCGACCACCCCCGAGTAAATTACGACGGGTTTTCTCGTGACGTCTGTATGTACGTGTGTGCGGATGTACAGTGAAACTTCGATAAGTCGAACTTCGATGAGCCGAAAACTGCGATAAGCCGTAGTGAATATGTATTCCCGTCTCGCTGAATGGAGAATTAATGTTATTTAGTTTCTCTGTGTCGAATTTCTTTAAGTTGAAATATTCGATAAGCCGAATTTTATCCCATGACCCTCATTGAATTTTCCATGCTAAAGTAACTCTTTAAGTCGAAATAGTTTTTTGGTGGACAAATACGTAGTGAGAAAAGAAAAAAAAAAAGCCGGCACCACTGAAAGGCATCAAAAGGCATCTAGACTGAATATCTGGAGCCAAAATTTTGTCATAACTGTGTAGGAAACTAAAAACCACTTAGTTGAGTCCTAAAATAGGATGAAAAAAAATAGGGGGGGGGGGTATATTCAGGAGTATGGAATGCTTCCGCTTTTGTCCAAAAAGTAGGGGGGTTGTTGGGGAGGAGGCTACTCGTCGGAAGGATTACTTTCGTGATTTTACGGTATTCTACAAAGCTGCTGGTCTTTGCACAACTCGCTTTTTCATTTTTGTTGTAATAGAAAGTGACTGTTTTGTAGCGTTGATTCATTCATCGCAGAATATTTTGGACAGAACTTTCAAAATGGCTAAAAGAAAGCTTAAAATTTTAAATTTGCAACAAAAAGTTCAATTAATCAAAAATGTCGAGTCTGGCGTAGGCAAGAAGGAAATTGCTTTAAATTTTGGTGTGCCACCAAGTACTCTCTCAACCATTTTTAAAAATCAAAATGTTTACCTGCAATCTGTTTATGATGAAAAATTTAACGCAAAAAGAAAACGCCTCAAGAACGGAAGGTATCCAGAACTTGAGGAAGCCTTAGTAAAGTGGATACAAGTAACCACAGAGCAAAATGTACCGTTATCGGGACCAATCATTCGCTCAAAAGCAGAAGTTTTTGCAAAAAATATCTTCATTGCAAAGTTCGAAGCTAGCGTGGGATGGTTAAACAAATTCAAAACTCGGCACAACATTGTTTACCGAACCATTTGTGGCGAAAGCGCAGTAGTGAATGAAAACATTTGCAAAGATTGGAAACAAAATGAGTTAAATGATATTCTAATTGAGTAAAATGAAAATGATATCTTTTATGCAGATGAGACAGGACTTTTCTTCAAATGTCTCCCGGACAAAACTCTTACACTAAAAGGTGATACATGTAAGGGTGGAAAGCGAAGTAAGGAACGCGTAACTGTCATGGTTGCAAGCAATATGTCAGGAACTGAGAAGCTTCCTTCGCTTGTTATTGGGAAGGCTAAGAAGCCAAGATGTTTTAGTAATATTAACCCTTTGCACTCGAGCGGTGACTCTCACTCACCATGTGGTGTGATGCCGCAACTCGAGAGGTGATCGTCGCTCACCACTTCGTTCGCTGCGGTAATTCGGTCCGCAGCGGTGACTGTTTACGTTTTGTTACTTCGACGCGGGTTTCTAAGCTCTTTGTGCGTAAACTACTGAAGTGTGAAAGGAAATACCTTAGTCTTATCATGGAAAGACAAGAGGGTTGTCACGTGCTTAGACAAATTGGAATAATGCGGGAATAAGTTGTGTGAGAAGAATATTACGAGGTGGTGTTGAAGTTACCATCAAGAAGCCTAATGTTGTAATAAATTACACAAGACATATGGGAGGTGTCGATCGTGCAGATCAATTGGCGGCAACGTACTGTTTCTTACGAAAATCCTTGAAATGGTGGCGTAAATTGTTTTTTTTTGGGGGGGGGGGAGAGGGCCTGGAAATTTGCTTTATAAATTCATATATACTTCATAAAATGACGAAGCAGCAGAGAAAAGAACAGCCGTTTTCTCACTTGCGGTATGTGAAAACCTTAGTTCGGCAATTGACGGGAGATTTTCGTCAGACGTGCGTGCTCAACCTTCAACTTCAACCTCCAGTTCCGAAAACATTCGCTTAGATGGAAAGCTCCATATCATCCTAATAGGAGTTAGGAAGGATTGCAAAGTCTGCTCTCAAAGAACTCAACATGGCAAAAGACATCAAACAACATACTATTGTGATACTTGTCCCGGAAAGCCGGGCATACATCTCGGCAATTGTTTCATAAAATATCATACAAAGAAAAATTACAAGGACTAATGCTTATGAAATTATCTTAGTAAACATGTAAACAAACATTAAATATTAAAATATAAAAGTTTCATTTGATACTTTGTGTGTGTAAACATTTTACGTTAGAGGTAGTAAATGCACCGATTACCGCTGCGGAACGTCTCGAGTTGCTGGTTCACCTGCTCGGTAACGGCCTCGAGTGCAAAGGGTTAAATCTTTGCCAGTTGATTACACCAGCAATAGTAAAGCCTGGATGTCCGCAAAGTTGTTCAAACCTTGGCTTAAAAAAGTAGATAGGAAATTTGCCTCAGCTGGAAGAAAAATTGTGCTGTTTGTTGATAATTGCCCGGCACATCCCAAGATCCTGGCAGAGAACTTAACAGCAATTAAACTGGAGTTTCTTCCTCCGAACGCAACTTCTATCACGCAGCCTATGGACCAAGGCGTCATAAAAAATTTAAAGGTTCACTATAGAAAGCGTGTTGTATTGAAATTACTACAGTGTATAGATGAAAAAAACAGAGCTTTGCATTACTCTGCTCGACTGTCTCCGAGAGCTGCAGAAAGCATGGAGTGATGTGACCCCGCAGACAATTGCTAACTGTTTTAAGAAAGCTGGTTTCATAAAAGATGCTTTGTCTTTAGATCCAGATAATGAAAATCAAGAAAACAACAACATGGGGGAGTTAAATTTACAAAATGAGTGGGAGGTTTTACAAAAGAAAATGAACATTCCTTCCAATACAGACTTTATGGATTTTGTAGAAGTCGATGACGCGGTACTAGTGACAGAGTACCCTACCGATGAAGAAATTTTAGCAAGCGTAAGAGATAATAGCGAACAAGATTCCGGTGATTGAAGATATAGAGGAAATTGAGCAGGTAATCAAATACCTTCAATCTGAGATGCAAGAGAAGCAGCAGATTTACTGCTTGTTTTTGTAGAATCCCGACCTAATATTCCCGACTCTATCTCTGATGCTTTAAATACATCTGAGGACTATTTGTTGAAAGAACAAGTTTTTTCTCAGAAACAATGTTTAATTACAGATTTTTTTTTTTAATAAAAAAAAAAAATGCAGATATTCTTGGTGAGTCAAAATTGTGATATTATGCATAAAAATTAGAATTTGTTTTCCAAACTACAAAAACTTTTGAATTTAATTACATTATACGTTAATTATTCCAATTATACATATAATATCTTTGGTATATTATTATGTCACTTTTTTTTATCACATTATAAATTTATTGAACATTAATGGTAGTATTTTTGTGTGTTTATTCTATGATTTTCCTTCCCTTTTCGATAACCCGAATTTTCGATAACTCGAATTCTTTTTGCTCTCCCTGCAACTTCGACTTATCGAAGTTTCACTGTATGTGCGGATGTATGTGCGGGTGTATGTGCGGATGTATGTGCGTATGTGGCTCGCATAACTCAAAAACTATATGCCGTAGAAACTTCTAGCTTGGTATGTAGGCTCTGAGGGGGGTCTAGTTGTGCACCTCTCCTTGTGATTGCATTCGAATGTTCCCAAAGG
>JAXGGA010015669.1:0-28565 GCA_038373865.1 Uloborus plumipes
ACTTAGTTCGCCCAGTTGTTTACACGATGGATAACGTCGCCTCGGAAACGAATCTGAGCATGAATGATGTTCATTTCCGTTTGAAATTCCTACTCTAATTTTTAAGCATAAAAATTATTGTCAACTGGTGGGGAATGCTCGAGCTGATGGGTTTGAAAGAGTTGACTGTGTCAAGATTTTAAGAATTCAAATGATTGTTAGTGTGCATGACCATGGCCACATTCATCCTGCTAGCTCTTGCATCATCTGTAGCATTTGATGGAGAGCTGACGTAAACCGAACTCCTGGGAGAGGCTAGACATTTTGTGAGGAACAAAAATTATAGCCCCTCCCATTGGCTAGAACTCTGATGCACTTATTCGGATGTAGTTTGAAATTACGGCCAAAAAATATGTTAAACTTATGATTGGTGTTTTAAGACCTCCTCATAAAATTTTCAACATTGAGGTCCGAAAATGCGATTTTGAATTATCTTTGGTGATCCTAGAAGTGGAGGAGGAGATATTTGGGGGCCCTCTCTCGCATAAAATAGATTTGATGGCTGTTTTTGGAGATGTTAGACAAAGGAGATTGTGTGGAGATTCTCTAAACCCTTTTGGAAATACTTTGAAACTGAAATCCCAAAAACTCATTTTAAACTACTTCTGGGGAGAAAGAGCATGTAAGTAGTTTTCTTCAGAAATTTTCTTGGAGGAATATTTTAAAGTTATCTTTGGTAAAATTGAAAAGAAGGTTGGGGGTTCAGTGCTCTCCAGGAAAATGTCCAGATTTAAAGACAAAAAAGAAAAGCAATTTTAGTTTGTCTTCAGTTTCGTCAAGGGGTTCGCTTCAGGCTTCTGGGAGGGGCTTAAGCCCCTTAGCTCCCCGTGTGCCACTCACTGACCAGGTTTGCCTGTTGTTGCTGGTTTGGCTGTCACTAAATTCCCATCTGATATGTATTCAAATAGTACTATTATTCTTATATCCCCATGAAAGCAGAAAAAATGTTTTCCAATTTCAATCAAGTTCAAACATAATAACAGTTAACAAGGTGTGCAAAGAAGATTTTGAACAAGTATCACCTAAAGCCCACCTCCTATGCTGTTCAACAATTGTTATGGGCGATGCACATCTAGCGAGATTGAGTGAGGCCATTATATGACTAATAGTTTTTATGCTTCAATGTCATCAATGTTTTATAATGTTGACTATTCAAAACTTCTTGAAATGAGAAGAAATTTTATTCAATTTCTTTTTGATGAGACATTCATTAAATATTTTTAATGTGAATTCAGAGGGACAATGTTTTCAGTAATTTTTTTTTTGCCCGAAATTGTATGCCAAAAAATATCAATGAATTGTGATTTAATATCTTAGAGTGATGTTACGTCGGCTACCGCGTCTTGGTTTTAAAAATGTTTTATCAGTTATTAAAAAAGTGCCCCATCAATAGCTTAACCATTGCTCATGATATCATCGTGCCGTATGCTTGGGATCCGAAGTACCGTCCTTTGGGCAATTTGAATTTTGAGGAGCGTTAAAAGAGTCGCTCGCGGAGACGAGGTTCTCCACCTATCGACTGATTCTCACAAGGTAGAAGAAGAGCCTTTTTATACGCAAGAAACATGTGAAATCTTGTGGACTTGTGCCTTTTTTAGGACCTGCCTCCCATTTTTCTCCCAGTTTGTCTTAGTGCATTTCAATAGTTTTTCTCCTATGCAATTTGTTTGATTGTCTTCGTTTTTCGAATGATTTGTGTCGTGAAGTTTCACTCGAACCTTGTAAATTTTTTTCTTTTCTGCATCGGACTGAAATAGCTTTCGCAACTGAAACCACTGGAAAACTGCATCAATCATTGAAAACATGTCAATTTTGTACTGGTAGTGAAAAAATGTTGAACTACCAGATTTATTTTAACATTATGGACAAATTTTTATTGGACTTCAAATTATACCAGATTTTTGTTTGTAACTGAAACCACTGAAAAACTGCATCAATCATTGAAAACATGTCAATTTCGTACTGTTAGCGAAAAGTTGTTGAACTACCAGATTTGTTTTAACATTATGGACAAATTTTTATTGGACTTCAAATTATACTAGATTTTTGTTTGTGTACTTAAGTTATTATTGTAATAAAAATGTTTGATTATAATTCAAGTGAGGTTCTGTGTTTGAAATAGTTTGCTTAAGCTGCTCAACTTTAGGGTATATGTTTTGGATATTGAAAGATCTATTTTGACCTACTTTGAAATTAAGTGTATTGTTATTGTCTATAAAACAGTTGTCTGCGTGCAATCAGCATGTTTATCATAGGTTTTAAACTTTTAAGAATTATTGCATATATGTTTTAATAGCTTTGATTCACATGGAAAAAGAAATTTGTGAGTTGAATTCATTAGCATTAACAAAATGTTCATCGTTTATGTCATTCTTTCAGCACAGACTGCTAGCATAGTATGTCTCATTTTATCAAAATTAATGACTGCTTTAAAGGAATCTTTTTTTTTTCCCATAAAATTTATAAGATGTTTTTAGGGTTTGATTTGAATGTATAATGTAATTTATGACCTTGTTGAATGTGCTTCCTTTTTATAGATTTTTTTTTCATTGTCCACTGTTTCAAAAGTTTTAAAGAATAGTAGTTAGGCAGGCAACGATGCGCTTTCATAATTCTATTTGCAATATCGTACAGATAAATTTCAATTAAAAATTGCAGGCTCAAGAACCACTGTAATAGATTGATCAACCGTGAGGTAAATAGATTGAACAACTGTAAACTAAAAGGAAAAAAATCGTCTTAACTCCCCCCTCCCTCCCTGTTTTGTTAATTTTTTTATAATTAAGTTTTAATTGTCAGCAAAAGATGAAATATGAAATACGTTTCAAAGTTAAATGATAGATTTTAAAGTTTATGCAAATTTGCTTAAATAATATATCTATATGTGTGCATGAGTATTTACTTATCTCGATGACAAGTAAGTTCAAAAATATATATCTGTAATTGATATACAGCAAAACAAGTAACCATAATTTTCCACATATCATTTTACCAGCAGAAGAAAGGTGTCAGCAAAAGATCCGATAGTAATGGAGCAAAAATACAGTTAAAGTAATATATCACTGAATAAACTGCAGAGCCAAAATTAAGATCTGTGCAGAAAATGGGTGTGAAATTGTGTTCTTTTCTATTTCGACATTTCCGATATTCTCTGCTGAATTTTTTTCACCCTGTTAGTAGGGCTGCAGTTTAGTCTTCCATATAACATGGTGATACTACAACTAAGAGTAAATTTTAATTCATTAAATATATGGTGTTGATAGCAACTTAATTGCATGTCTTTTTCTTCTTTTTTTTTTTTAGTAACTTTAAAATTTTCAATTAATTTTTAACTTCTAAACTTACAATTGTTCTTGTATATCTTTTTCGTACTGTATTTTTAGAGACCAATTGTTTTTAGTAATAGGAAGGGCTAAAAAGCAGCAATACAATGGTAGAAACAACTAACCCTGAGCTTTGTTAAGGGCCCGCCACATGCTCCGGAAAACCCGAAGGAGCTCCTCGAGGAAATCCTCCCTGTGTGTATGATGAATTCTATTGAGATATTCCTGCGAATATCCGGACCCCGCTCTATCGAGGTTTTCCTCAAGGCCTATCGTACTGTGGATGGGTAGCAGGTTTTCCTCAAGCCTTGGTATATTACCATAGCGTCTCGGAACCTTGAGGAAATTCTCTTGGCCGGCCATCGGAATTTCCAGAGCATGTGGAGACCCCACTGCTTTGAGGAATTCCTTTGAGGTTTTCCTCAAGGAGAGCCTTCGGATTTTCGTGAGTCTTTGTTTGGCCTGAGTCTCTGGTTTGTTCAAAACACAAACAAATTCCATACAGAAGTTTTTTTTTTTTTTTAATGTGCTCCAGAGAAGTCTGTAAGACAAAGTTTTCCTTTGAGCTGATTTGTGCTCTAAAAAAGCCTGATGCATGTCTTCGACAGACACATCCGTAACCTCTACCATGGATTGAAAATGATTCTGGTATTGAAACTAGCCATGAAAGTTTTGTTACTTTTATTCATGTTTAAATCATCCTTTTATAAATTGAGATTAAATATTTTGATGCTTATCAGGGGGAGGGGAAGAGTAATTATATTTCACTCCAATATTCTTTAGAAAATATCCAAATCAGCTTGAATTTATAGAAAGAAAATCATAAATGTGCAAAAGTGCTTTGAATGCCAAGGTTAAAAATTCTTTGAGTCATCGAGTACGATCTGCTTGCACAGTTAATCCCGACCTTATAGTCTTGCCTTTTCAGTTTTGAACGAAACTATATTTTAGCCTCCCTTAAGTGATGAGTCTTCCAATCAAAATTGATAGCACTTTTTTACACAGACAAAATGGGGGAGAAGTTCATTAGAGACTGACCCTGGTAGATGTGCTTTCTCTGTAAATTTCAAATTGCCTTTTAAATTCTTGTGAAATACAGTAGTACCCGTTTTCCTGTGCTGTCTTAATTTATTCGAATTTTTTCGGAGATGTCTTGTTCATTAAGATTATTGTTGTCGAGTATTTCCTATTTATTTCTATATGACATGCTTCGAACTATGTATTTTCATTTGTTTTATCTATGCAATATTGCTTCATTATCTTTATAAATTATTATTCTCTTGACGTAAGATTTCCTTTGAAAATATATGGAGAGGGTGGTATGGACGTCTTCAGGCATCTTGTTTGGAATGAAGATGCCTGTGTCATGCCACTGTTTCTGAAATTAATTTATGGTTTTACACTTTTGGTTTTTATTTGTGCGAATAATAGATGGATTGAAATGTGCTTTTGGATACAATCGCCTAATTTAAAGGTAATTCTGGCCAGCATCAAGTGTTAAGATGTGCTGATTTTGTAAATACATTGCGTTTTATGTTGTGTATCAATTTGCTCAGTCGAGACTTGTTATAAAATTTTCTTCACTTCCCAAGTATAAATGAAATGCTATAGTATTAATAAGCACTATGGAATTTAGTCCATTTTTTTGGAGATGCACTCAAATCATGGATGAATAATACCCATCAATTTCTTCAAGAAAATTTCTAGTATCACATTATTGCATGTAAAGTAATGCCTTAAATCCACTTTATGAGTAAAAAAAATTTTTATTGGAACTATGTTTCGTAACATTGTAGGCGATTGTCTTCAGAGGCATATTTCAAACCACCGAGTTCCTATTTTGTTTTAATTTGAAAAAAAAACAGCAATAATCTTTAAAAAATGTTAAAAGTAGCAAAATATTTATTACGAGGACTTAGAAATTTGACTGTGTGAGACATTAATGTGTTGGACAGTATCATGTTAATGATTGTAAAAGAAGAAACTATTTTTTAAAAGATCATAGAAGTTTGATTTTAGAGTAAACGAAATTATTGTTTTTATTTCTTTATCTCATGTTGAATGTTTTTACTAATGAAAAATTAGAAATAATGCAATAAAAATTGTTTTTATATTTCAATGGTGGATTGCTGCCGCAATCTGTAACCTGTCATCAAGATGACAACTATTGTTAAATTTTCTTATACAATGTCTTTATTTTTTTAAATGAAACATTCATTGACATTCCTGAATTTTATACTGAAAATGAAAAGAAAAATGTTATTATATGAAGTATGTATTGAAAACAATTGTAGATATAGCCTGAGAATTAGATTTAAATTAACTAAAATGTATGTTCGTTGATTTTACATTTTCCACTTTCACCGTACCAGATAAGGGGGCTGTCCAACTGAAATCCCACTAAAACTTTTACTTTTTCATTGTTGTAATTCAAAATGTAGCTTGCAGCATCGTTGGATTCGATATTTGTGGTTAATTCTTGTGTTGGTTTGTGGAGACGTTAGTAAATTTGGATTTCTTTCGAATCAATATTTTGAATGGAACAAAAGATTTCGGTTATCTACCTGAGGTACCTCAAACAAATTAAAATTAGATCTCTTCTAGCCTTTGTTTGCCAGATTTTTCATTAGAGCTTTAGTTTACTATTCCTTCTTTAAGATCTCGTTATGAAACAGTAAAAAAAATAACAAAGGCGTGAGCTAAAATTTTTATTTTTTAGGAAATATGTCAAGTGTAGTAAGAAATTGCTATTTTTAAATTTAAGTTTAATATCTAATTTGTATAAAAATATTAATAAAAGTGAATTACTGCTCTGTAATTTCTCTGCAATACTTTTGCTATTTTTGCTTTGATGAACTTGTATTTTCTCTCATTTTCATGATCTTTTTACAGTTTATTGTTGCCTTATCTTAAACAATTGCCTTCAAAAAATTGCTCATCTGTTTTTGCTATCTATTCCTTGTATTATTTTGACAGAGTGAATTTGTTTAGTTATTTTTGCAAAGGCAAAAAAAAAAAATAGAAAAAATTCCAATAATTTTAAGTCAGTTGCTAAATCAACTTCAAGTAGCATTTGAATCTAGTAGTTACTGAACGCATAAAACACTTCAATTTTACACATTCCCAAAATTTTTCATTGATTTTAAGAGTTGGACTGCCCTAGATTACAGCCCAAATATGCACTGCGTAAACAAAAATAGGACACATTCCATAGTTTGAAAAAAAATAATAAAAAGAACGAAATCTTTGTTGCTTGAATACCAAAGTTTTTATTTTCATACATGCTTGTGTTTCGTGTATGTCTCCCTTCCAATGTGTTGCACCTCTAAATAAAAAGTTTTTTCTTTTTGTCTCTGAAGGCAAATTGCGTCTTTCTATTTTTTTTCTTGTGGCGTCAATTATTAAGCCAGCGCACTTATAACATAAAAAATTATGCAAGCACCCTCCCCCAGGCTTCGGAAAACCTGAAGACGTTCCTCGAGGAAATCCTCCATGTGTGTATGGTGAATTCTGTTGAGATATTCCTGCGGATCTCCGGACCCCTCTCCCTGTTGAGATTTTCCTCAAAGCTGATCATACTGTGTGGATGGATATTAGGTTTTCCTCCAGAGACTAGCCTTTGTATATTCCAGTCTCGGCTCGGAACTCGAGGAAATCCTCGAGGCCGTCCTTTGTGTTTTCCGGAGCGTGTGGAGACCCCCTAATTTTGAGGTTTTCCTCTAGGAATTCCTTTGAGGTTTTCGCGAGCGTGGGGGAGGGCAGGTTTAAAAGTTACTAGATTTGCATCACTCTAAAAAACTCCTTTCAAGTTTTAACTAATGCATTCAAACTGGTTCTTAATGGCACCACTGCTTTTGTAAGCAAGTACGACAGGGATAGTGACCATGAACCTGCAATAGCCGGGATACCTCTGGTGACTTACAAAGCGACTATTTTGAAGCGAAGTCGACTACTCAAGCGAAAATGACTATTTTACCATCAGTTGTTGAAAACGGAGACTTTTTTAGTGATAAAGCAACTGAAGTACAAAAACATGCCTACTATATTTTCTTAGAGCGAAAAAATTGAGGGAGTGAGGGGTAGGTTGAAAATTTGCTTACGAGCTTAAAACCAACTACTTGACCGAAAAAACTGAGGGAGGGAGGGGGGGGGGCTTGACCATATTAATTTATCTGAAAAAAAGATTCGTTTTAAAGTTTGAAAATGAAATGTAATAAACGTAATGACCAACAGAAATATGTGATGTTCATGTTACTGTAGGAAAAGTTTTGTGTTTGGAATTGCGGTTTTTGTAAAGAGTTGGTTTCTGCTCCTTCAAATTTTGTTAGCTACTCTTTTAAATATCAGGAAAAGTTTACCTTTAAATTTCTTGTAGTTATTACATTCATTTTTTGAAAACAAGCTCTAATTTTCACTTCACTGAAATAAAACTAATCCAGCATTTCTTTGGCTTTTTATTCATTTTGCCTTTTACTGTTGGGTCATTCCATGTAAAATCAACAAGGCACTAACCCCTGATTTCCATGAAAGTTTCGGAAATATTAATTTTTCCCATCGAAATTTAGATTTATGTATTTTTAAAATTCTATCGTTCTTAAAAGGATGAGAAATAAATTTTCAAAACTTGTCTAAAAGGTTTTTTCTACTTGCCGACAGTGTTTTAATAAGTAACTCAAGTTGTATGGGAAAAGCAGTTGTGTAATAGTAATAGCTCATTGTAAGAACAATTATATGCACTTTTAATGTTTCTAAATAATTTTAGATTTTTTTTTTTTTTTTCACAATTTTTATTCGATGAATTTTCAGAAAATTATGTTTTGAAATTTTCGAAAAAAAAAAAATAATGTAGTTTAATGAATACACCAAAATTTTTGCGGAGTGGGACAATGAAAGGGATCAGCTGTAATGAGTTATACATCTCTGTAGCTTCTATAGAATTTGAGTTGTGTGTGTATAACCGTTTAAACCACCGCCAGCAAGTTTAAAAAGAAAACGGCAGGTGGGGGATGCCTTTTAACAATTTTCGATAATTAAATATGAAAGGTGGATTTTTAATTAATATAACCAAACACAAAATTTAAGATATCAAAAGCATAAAATTTCTGAAAAACCGATGAAAAGCTGGGATAGTCGTTTTTTTTTTTCTTCTGGTGGATTTTACGTGGAATGACCCTGTTTCAATCCACGCTTAAAGTGAAATTAAACTAGAGTTTATCAATATTTAATTTTGTTGATGAAAAATTTACCACACGTATATGTCTAACCTTTTAGTTAGAGTGATCCCTCCCTCTAACATACTACGCTGCCAAAATACTTCTATTTATTTATTGAAGTATCATTGCAGTATCTTCTCTCCTCTACAGAGTATAAAATGAAGTCTCAAATAACGTCTGTGTGTTTGAACGCACAAAACTCGAGAACTGCCAAGCCGACATTGCTAAAAATTTCAGCGTTTGTTTCTTTTCGTTCTGGAAAGGTTTGGGCACCAGTTGGAAAAAAATTCGATGAGCGGTTCTTTTTTTTTTCCAGTTCAAGGCGATTTTCACAAAAATCTTCGAATACGGTTGTTAAAAATTACTTGAACATATAAATGTTATATATCGTTGGAAAGATAAAAATTTTCTACATTCGATACATGTTCCATTTCTCTACCTCAATTATGGCGGGACTTACTTGCGTGTAAAAGTTTTTTTTACGGCTTCGCTCGATTTCGAGCACTACTTTCTTCTTTAAAGCCAGCAATAAAAATTAAACTAATTTTGTTCCACAGTTCTTTTTTACACCATTGGATAGAACGATATGATAAACTCCTGATTTCTCTCTACCGTTGGTCGAAGATCCATGCTTCTATCTCAAACAGAAAAAAGAATATTGGCGTTTGAAGTACTGTCTAAAATTTTTTCGTGCGACCTCCGCCTCATCTGCGCACGCGCCAAGTCTCTTTGGACTTTCTCGAAATGGGGAGGAAAAGCAACGAGGAAGTAGTGATCGAACTAAAGCTGAAGGCATCGGGTAGTGCGCATCCAAAACCTAACTCCCCTTTTTCAGATGGAAGCGTCCGACCTTGCCAGACGCCCAAAACGCAAACAGACAGTACAGGTGTTTGAATTTCTCTTTTTCAAGACTACGTAATAATACTTTACTTCTTACACGACCAATTTATTGACTGCCGCAAAATCAATATAATACTCCCACATTTGAAAAGTTCAGTTTTTTTTTCTTTTGTTGTTCGATTCCGGATGTATCCATTAAAAACCTTTTTAAAATTATGTCAAAATGTAAAGTAATCTACATACTAAATTAATAAAACCCTTAAACAAATCTAAAATTACCATTAATTTGCGTTTTCGCACAAATAATTGTCAAATGTTCCCATTAATTTCGAAATCATTTAGGACAAAAACTTTTAACATTATTTTGTGGTCAGCAATAGTATCTCAGCATTTGATGACTATTTCCCTGTGGCAAAAAAATAGTGACATAATAATACTTAATGTATTTTCATAAAGTAGGGAGGGGAGCAAAATTATCCTAGGTATAACGAAACAGTTACCGCAAATTTGGCGACAGTTAAAAAATTGTCAAAGCGGTGTGTTTTGAGTTCTTTCAGTTCAGGGAAAAAAAAAAAATCTGGTATGGACTCCACACTACTTCCTTTTACGTGTAAAGTGCTTGGAGTGAGCAAGGTAACAATTCAGTGGGGGCTCGTGACTCTCAAACTAGGGGGTGCTGCAATTTTTTTAATGTAACAAAAATGTATGCGTATGTCAATACGTAAAAAGAAAAAAAAAAACGCACCATTTTAATAATAATTATAAAACATATAATTTATATTTACTCAATTCAAACAAATGTTTAAAAAACAAATAAACATTTAAAAATTATTTAAAAACAAAGCACATTTTCCTTTTTTTTTTTTTTTTGCAAATTCTTTTTAAACTTTTTCATTACAGTTTTTGATATTATTGCTCAAACTTTTTTCTGCACTGAGCATAGCTAAGGCTGCTAACCTATCATCTGACATATTTCGAGTGAATGTCTTTGTTAAATTTTCTCTGGTACGAGAACTTTCAATTCGTCAAAGCGTGAGCAATGGTAAAATCCGAAACAAAGCGACTTTTTTTTTTAATAACATTTTTTTCGGACAAAAATAACAGTGAAAAAGAAATAGCCGGCCACTCATCGTTTTATACATTTGCACCAAATGGGGGGGGGGGGGGGCATGCCGCCAAGAAAACCACATATGTCAGACCGCCAAGAAAAATGTTGAAGGGGGAAAAAAACATGCAAAGTAAATTTTGAAGAGAAAAAAAAAAAAACAGGCAAAGAAATAATATTAATGCAAAAACATGTGATATCTCCCCAAAAACAACAGTGTTGTAAAAAAAATCCCCCGCCAAGAAAACCTTAAATACTCAGCCTTAAAAACTTATGATATCGAGTTTTCCCGCCAAGTTCGTGCCAAACTACAACTAACCTGTATGTATAGTTCTTTTAAATTGTTTTCAGTCCTGCCAGGTGGGAAGTTTTTACTCATTAAGCAACCACCTCACAAGACAAAGCTTCCCGCCTGGCAAAACTGAAAACAATTTAAAAGAACTATATACATACAGGTTAGTTGTAGTTTGGCACTAACTTGGCGGGAAAACTCGATATCATAACTTTTTAAGGCTGAGTATTTAAGGTTTTCTTGGCGGGGGATTTTTTTACAATACTGTTGTTTTTGGGGAGATAATATTTACACGTGCCGCAAAGAGGGTAAAGTTAAGAAAAGCAGCGATTTTTAGCCAAAAATTGTAGTTTTTACTCTGTAAAAGCAAAACTACTGATCCTAGAAGCTTATTTTGGTCTCATTTTGTAGGAAATTTTATTTTCTTTAAGTCTAATCTTATTTAAAGTTTCGAAAAAAATGATTAAATATTCTTCAGAATTTTCACAAGTCAGGCTGCAACGCAAATCCTCGAAATTGTAAGTAACATGGGGAATTTTTTTTTAAACTAATCTTTTGAGGCACCCCCCTAAAATGTGCCAATAGACTAGAAAATGTGATTTGAAAAGTTTTAGCTTAATCGGATAATATTAACACGTGCCTCAAAAAGGGTAAAGTTACGAAAAACAGCGATTTTTAGCCAAAAATCGTAGTTTTTCCTCTGTAAAACCAAAACTATTCATCTTAGAAACTTTATTTTGGTCTCATTTTGTAGGAAATTTCATTCTCATGAAGTGCTACCCCATTCATTTTTTTCCTATCATGTCCAAAATATTTATTTGGCATTTTTCAGGTTAAATCGTAGAGTACATGAAAAATAAGAAATTTTCATGCAAAAACTTAAAAGCATTACAATATTCAATTACATTAAATTGCTTATTGTTGGATTTACTTTGTCTATTAAAAAAGGGATATTTTCGCGGTACTTCAGAAATAAATGAAACAAATTTCTGTGTTAAAATAGAGGAATTAAGAGGTTAACACGGAAAGCAAAGAGTTAAAATGACAACAAAAGCTTTAATGCACCTTTATACCTATACTGTTAAATTATATAACATCATTTTACTACTCTTTACATACAAATTAAGTTGCTGATGGCTTGAATGGGATACCTTTTGATAAATGAGGAAAATGTGCTTGCATTTAGCATACAGCACTTGTAATAAAAGCTACCGTTGCTCTTTGTCTTTTGTCAAACAGGAACTGAAGCCTGGAATTAATTTGACATCTCTTTCAGCTGTGTCATGGAACTTCATTAAACTATTTACTGTTTTTTTGCAGGCACAGTTTCCTCATTTATCAAAAGGTATCCCATCCAAGTCATCAGCAACTTAATTCGTATGTAAAGAGTAGTAAAATAATGTTATATAACTTAACAGTATAAGTATAAAGGTGCATTAAAGCTTTTATTGTCATTTTAACTCTTTGCTTTCCGTCTTAACCCCTTAATTCTTCTATTTTAACAGAAATTTGTTTCATTTATTTCTAAAGTACTGCGAAAATACCCCTTTTTTAATTGACAAAGTAAATCCAACAATAAGCAAATAAATGTATAATTCAACCGCGACGAGATGGCCGGTGTCAATCAAATGAGAAAACGAGTCCATTCCTTAAAATAGGAAGAATTTCTACCCATTCAAATTCCCCCATCAATTGTGAATCCCATTCCTCAATTTTCATCTGCGTATCACCCCTTCCTAAAAATGGACAATCCTGAAAAAAGGAGGAGTCATAGGCCATCTCTGCGAAGTTGAATTATAATTGAATATTGTAATGCTTTTAGGTTTTTGCATGAAAATTTCTTATTTTTGATATACTCTACGATTTAACCTGAAAAATGCCAAATAAATATTTTGGACATGATAGGAAAAATGAATGGGATAGCACTTCATGAGAATGAAATTTCCTACAAAATGAGACCAAAATAAAGTTTCTAAGATGAATAGTTTTGGTTTTACAGAGGAAAAACTACGATTTTTGGCTAAAAATCGCTGTTTTTCGTAACTTTACCCACTTTGAGGCACGTGTTAATATTATCCGATTAAGCTAAAACTTTTCAAATCTCATTTTCTAGTCTATTGGCACATTTTAGGGGGGTGCCTCAAAAGATTAGTTTAAAAAAAATTTCCCCATGTTACTTGCAATTTCGAGGATTTGCGTTGCAGCCTGACTTGTGAAAATTCTGAAAAATATTTAATCATTTTTTTCGAAACTTTAAATAAGATTAGACTTAACGAAAAAATTTCCTACAAAATGAGACCAAAATAAAGCTTCTAGGATCAGTAGTTTTGGTTTTACAGAGTAAAAACTACAATTTTTGGCTAAAAATCGCTGTTTTTCTTAACTTTACCCTCTTTGCGGCACATGTTAATATTATCCGATTAAGCTAAATCTTTGCAAATCTCATTTTCTAACCCATTGGCACATTTTACGGGGGTGCGGCAAAAGATTAGTTGAAAAAAATTTTCCCCATGTTACTTGTGACCACCCTAGTGGTCAATGGCTTCCTACTGGTTTTTGGAAATTAATGTTTTTACACATAAGTAGGCTCTTGCTTTTGTTTTGGTGCAATACATTGAAATTTGGTATAATTTAACTTTCACCCCCCCCCCCCACAGCAAAATTTGAAATGATCTGCGTCAGGAAAAAGGGAGTTAATAAGAGGGAAATACGAATTTTCACAATAATTAGTATTAAACCTTTTCCTACTAATATTCATGCCGAAAAATAACTATGCAATGGTAAAAAATGAAGTTTATATTCATATGATCATTGTGTATTTTTTTCTTCATTTATATTTAAGAAACGTTTAATATTAAAGTCAAGGTTGTAAAAATTCAACCTTTAGGCTTCATCTCTCAATCCCCCCCCCCTCTCCAGAGCGTGTCCTGTATTTACAGTTCTTAAATCTGGCAACCCTGACTGTTACAAACCTTTCGAAAATAAAATAAACAATTACATTTAATCTGATACATTAAAAAAAAAATAGAATTAGTATAACTGCCATGATTAGCTTGCTAAATTGAATTATGTAACAACCAGAGTGAGCCTAATTCTTTTCTTATGATAGTTAATTTGAACTGTTGGATGTCCACTCTGACACAGTCGTATTAATGATGAAAAAAAAAAAATTCTTGAAATTGCAGTCAGACTTAGTTTTAGGCTGTTTATTCCACGTTATGCTTGTTCTGTGGTTGTAACTTTTTTTTAATTATAAAAATATTTTTAAAGGTTTATTTGTCCACTCTGTTACACAAAGTGATCAAAATATTTAAAATCCTTTCATAAATGAGTCATGTACTAGCCATTCCATTTACACTTCAGTATACACAAATAAATGAATACTCAATAAAAAAGATAAGATTAGTTGGCGAAATTGTTTAAACTGATAAACAGTTTCAGACATGATTTGTACCATTTTGGCTGGAATGACCCATTCTCATATGCATTTTAAAAATTGAACTCTGAGAAAATGACTTATTGCAATGGTCACAAGAATAGATTTCATTCTTAAATGGTTCTTTAGTTGAATGTTGAGTAAATGCCTTTTTACAAATGTCACAAGAAAATAGTTTTTCTCCCGTGTGTATTCTCATATGAACTTTTAAATTTGAACTCTGAGAAAACGACTTAGTGCAATAGTCACAAGAATAGATTTTCATTGGTATGTACTGTTAAATGGCTCTTTAAAGTTGAATTTTGAGTAAATGCCTTCTTACAAATGTCACAAGAAAAAGGTTTTTCTCCAGTATGTATCCTCAAATGGCTCCTTAAAGATACATTTCGAGTAAATGCCTTTTTACAAATATCACAAGAATACAGTTTTTCTCCCGTGTGTATTCTCATATGCACTTTTAGATTTGAACTCACAGAAAAGGTCTTTCCACAACGCTCACAAGAATACGGTTTTTCTCCAGTGTGTATTCTCAAATGGCTCTTAAAGGGTGCATTTTGAGCAAATGCCTTTTTACAAATATCACAAGAATACAATTTTTCTCCTGTATGTGTGCTCAAATGTTGTTTTAAATGTTCACTCCGAGAAAAGGTTTTTCCACAACTCTCACAAGCAAAAGGTTTTTCTCCAGTATGTGTCCCCAAATGTCGTTTTAAACTTTCACTCCGAGAAAAGGTTTTTCCACAACTCTCACAAGAAAAAGGTTTTTCTCCTGTATGTGTCCTCAAATGTTGTTTTAAATGTTCACTCCGAGAAAAGGATTTTCCGCAACTCTCACAAGAAAAAGGTTTTTCTCCTGTATATGTCCTCAAATGTTGTTTTAAACTTCCACTCTGAGTAAAGGTCTTTCCACAATGCTTGCAAGAATACGGTTTTTCTCCTGTATGTGTCCTCAAATGTCGTTTTAAACTTTCACTCTGAGTAAAGGTTTTTCCACAACTCTCACAAGAATACAGTTTTTCTCCTGTATGTGTCCTCAAATGTGTTTTCAATTGTGAAAGGTAACTAAACATTTCTCCACAATGTTCGCAAGAATGTGATTTGTTTTCGATGCTGCTCTGCATTTCAAGTTTCGAATTGAGCAAAGGACAGGTCACGAGATGAAGCTGATCAACTCACACTCATTCCCTTGGTTGGACTCCAATCTAAAATAGAGAACTATCATACTCCAATGGAAAAATAATTGCTAACAGATTTCAAAAGAAAGAACGTTATGTTATTGTAAAGTTAGTTGCTAAAATCCTAATACCTGTTAAGAAAATGTGCATCAGAAAAAAAGAATGCATCAATGATTGGGGGGTGAAAACAATTTTTCACCCCCAAATGATTTAATCCTTTTGTTTGGTATGAGGAATCAAGAAATTTTATCACTGTTATACTTGCAGAAAAGGAAGAGAGAAGACAAAACTTAAGCGAAACTGGATCTTAGAGATGAAAACAATTGTTATAAATCTTATGCAAATTTCCAAAAATGAAAATTCAAGCTGCAGTAGTCGTGAAAATCAGAGGCTTATAAGTTCTAGGTTTCCATTTAATTTTATGTGTTTTATTTATATTTTAAGGTATATTTTTAACTGCTAGAAATACTCTGCATTAAAATGTGAAATTCGAAATTATTTGCCACTGTGAAACTTTCTAAGCTACGTAAAACTAAATAATAAAAAGATAGAGAAGTTGATGTCAACTTTGCTGTGGCCAAGATACTGGAAATATTCATTGACAGTGATACACATAACTTGGACACAATAACTTGATAAGAAAAAGGATGTAAAATTAACATTGTTTTGCCATAACGGAGGAATAAATAGCCCTTTTGGAACATCCGATTGCAGTCAAAAAAGAAAAACGCACAACTTGATGTCAGACCAGTCATGTACAAAAAGTGTTAACCTTCTATGACTAACCGCTTTTTTGTTATGTGGCAAACCTACGTACTTAAGCACATCAAAATATCATGACAAAACTTATCAAAATGGATTCAGGGACAGACAGAAGGTACTTTTACGACTGCATACAAATCGACATACAAAAGTACGCTAAGACATTGTGAAAAAAAAAAAAAAAAAAAAATCTGTCATAAGTCCTTTCAAATTAAATTAAAATGCAAATTTAAGTTGAAACTTAAGTGATTAATTTTCATTGAGATGATACATCCGTTTTATTGTACAAGGGAGTAAAACTGTGCCTTAAGACAGGGCTAAAATTTAATAGCCAACAGTTTTCCAGATAATCCAAGATGGCATGTCCATAAACACTAGGGATGCAACTAGAATTTAAGCTGAGTGTCAAGTTTTTTAGCAAAAAAGCTAAAAATTGGAAAAAGACCTTTGCAAAATATTAAAGATTAATAAATAGAGAATCTGTTTACTGTCTGCCTAACCTAGTCTATGAATTGCATTTCCTGTTGAAAGCTAAATTCACAATTCAGCCTTGACATCTTGGCTGAATACCGAATATTCGGTTGCATTTAAAGAATAGTGCAGGACAAATCATCGAAAATTTTAGGGGGCTGCTTTGGGAAGCCTTAGTCTCCTTTCTCAAGGTCAGAGGGTCATTATTTGGAGATGAAACATCACGCTTTCAGGGGCGGGAGTAGGAAAATACGTGGATTGTTTTTAAAAGTCTGGACATTTAGTAGTTTACATTGGACATTTATATTACACTAGCAGAACCCGGCAGACGTTGTTCTGCCTAGATGTATATTTTGTCTCCACATGGTGTTTTGGATGTAAAAATCTATAAAGCGTTGTTGAAAATAGGCATGAAAGATTTTAAAAATTCTAAATCAAGCAAAGTTATCTTCTGATAAAGTTATTCAATTTTCAGAAAGTCTATTCAATAAAAAAGTTCATTTTCCTTTAAAACTATAAAACTTTGTTCTGTAGAGTTGGAAAACACAGATGTCCACTTCTTAAAAAGTTAATAAAGTCACTTAGAAGGCTAAACTCTGTACCTCAGAACCAGAGCGACGTAAGTCCAAAAATGGAGATTTTCACTTTTTTTGCTTTATTGTGTGTAGAATCTTATTCCACATTGACTCATGAAAACAGTATTCTATAAAACAAATTCCTTCACAATTACTTAGCAGCGTGAAAAGAGCGCGAGTCCCATCCTTTGCATGTATCCGACAATCTTTATCGCCCTCTACTGCAAAATGGCAAAAATGGACTTACGTTAGTCTGGTTCTGAGGTGCAGAACTAAGCTTAACAACAATGGCGGACTTGTTGAAATTTTGCAATGTAAAGATGCAAATGATACTTAAACTTGACAGTACTTAAAGAAACTTCTTAAAACAGAAAAGTAACACATCCTTTTGAATAAGAAAAAAAGCATAGAGGAATGGTTGTACTTTAGTAATTTGATGGCATAAGCTATCGGGAAATACTCGTCCATACGCACAACCGTTTGAAAATTAAGTAACAACATATCTAATGCGAAGAAATGAGTTCCATAAATTTTGCGCGTGTGGCACAATTTGAGCAAGCATGAATATATTATTCGCAAGGCTGAAAACAATTTTAATGACCTATTTGGTGCTCAATACCCACCATTCCGTACGTCGTTAATACTTTTTAACATTGCGGTTAATGACAAATATTACGGACATGAAAAAGCAAACACCTTAAAAAATATGGTAGCATTTGAGTACTGTCATGCAATAATATGTTTGTTTGAGAAAGAAACATATTTAATCGGGTATTTATTATACACAAATAATTTTTTCTACTCTGGAAAACAAAAATAGTTGCATAGCAACGCGCCTTTTAAAATTTCAATTATTGAAGGTTCTTGGCGCTATTTAAAAAGTCGCCAATTTGGTAGCTAATTTGGATACCTTGGATAATACTGAACCCCTATCCCTTCCATAAATAAAAAAACTTACGTATTATCACTTTTGTAAAAGAGAAATTGTCGCCAAATGTTGAGGTATTCTCTATGAAGCTGATTACTTTTTGGCAATCTGAAATCAATTTGAAT
This sequence comes from Uloborus plumipes, assembly GCA_038373865.1. Taxonomy (NCBI): domain Eukaryota; kingdom Metazoa; phylum Arthropoda; class Arachnida; order Araneae; family Uloboridae; genus Uloborus; species Uloborus plumipes. The sequence goes on from JAXGGA010015669.1 coordinate 18,285, forward strand.
ATTATATTTGGCGCTAAATGTACACCATTCCGTAAGGCGTTAAAATAATTTCCAACATTGTGGTATATCATAGCAAACAGTATGGACATGAAAACGAACTATTGATTGGATGTTTGGCGAGAAAATATAGTAACATACTTTGATTGAAAACAGCAATGGGTATAAAGAACAAAATAGTGTTCGTCTGGAAAATAATGCATGACATCTAAGTCTCTACAAATCTAAAGGAGTTCCGAAATATGAAACTAAATCTCATTTGTTTTTAAAAAAGATTAATCTGTTAATCAAATACCTTTTTTATCCTTTATACTTGAGATAGTTATTGAGAAAACTTCCATTTTCAGGGGTGATTGTGAGTTCATAAAAAAATACCTGAAAGTTTTGAAGAAAAAATGTGTGTGGGGGGGGGTGATTTTTTTCAAAAAAACCAAGGCCCCTATTATTTGAGCACATTTAATTTTATAATTATACATATTTAATAATAAATTGCCTTTCATAAACAAGACACATTTCATACATTCGAATAGTTTCAAATAGTTTTAGTAAAAAAAAAATTGAATGATATCTTAATATTTTTGTTCGATGAACATTATTAGTAATCAGAAAATCACCGAAAATTAAAAAAAAATACCGAAAGTGGGAAGACAAAAGCATAATTAAAAATATTTTATTTCCGGTATTTCCGAACATGAAAATACCAGAATCAATAATGAAAATACCGGAAATCCGGTAAAATACCGGAACACAATCACTCCTGCATTTTATTGAGGGCTTTTGGCGATACTCGATTGGATTGATGAAAGCCTTCGAAAATGGAGTTTTAAATTGAAATTACAAAGACAGAATCAGGTCTAAAATTGAAATAAAAAAATAACTACCCATCGGATTTTGTTGAAACTGGTCTCTAAACCTTCCCAGTACCAAAAGGAACAAACGGTGAAAATTTCAGCCAAATCTCCCGGATAGTTCCTGAGATCTTAGGGAACACACACACACACACACATTTACCAACATTCATTTATATATATATAGATTTTAATATTATTGCACTGGACATTTATTTAATTCATGAGTATTGTTACAAGCAGGGTGTAAAAAAATCAATGATTTAAAAACAAAAAAAAAAAATCGGATTTTTTTTTATTTAAATCAGATTTTTTTTTTCAAATCGGATTTTTTTTTTTTTAAATTAGAAACTTCAGTAATTAATTAATTTAAACATTTATGACTGACTTTCCTTAAAGTTTTTAAAAATACAAAAACACCTTTGAAGGAAAGCTTCACCAGTAAGGAACCCAGAAAAAAAGTGTTAGGAGCCAATCTGAAAATAATCCTGTCTACTAGTTAGCATAAAAATCAAATGGGGCAGGAAGCCCAATCCTCACTTCATTCAGCCCCCCCCCCCCTCTTTATTTTGCTTTTGATTTGTAAAGCTGGAATATATTCCATTTCATCTACTGACAAAAACTGCCCCCCCCCCCCCTTTCCCCAAGTTGCTTATCCAAGGCATAGAAAATTCATCTTCTGTCTGTTTTTTCTTTTACTGAAAGTATACTACACACATCCTATCATGTCCCCCCCCCTCCGCAATTCAGTTTTTGCAATACCTGCCCTGCAGCTGCATGTATTTTCTTTATTTCACATATTAGACAACAAATAGCACTATTTGTGCATACATATTATTTGGACTGCAACCTTCCAGCATCTGTGGAGGGGGGATGAGTAGGATTACTTTTCCATTTATTAGATGGAAATCAAAGCTCTAAAAGAAAATGGTAAAAATAATGAAATTGGGATTGTTTTTAAAAAAATCAGTGGATTTAAATCGCGATTTGAATCATTGACACGCTGGTTACAAGTAGATGATTAAGAGAAATAATTATTATTATATTTACTTCCAATATAAATGAGGTTGATTAAATTGCGCATTGCTATTAAACAGGAAAGAAGTGCCAGTTTTTAACATTACCAGTTCTTAAAAGATTACAGAAGTAATGGTGAATCAAATCTCATGATGAATAAAAATATTTTCAACCATTAATCCTAAAGAAGCTGATGAAAAGTGGGAGGCAGACTGCAATCTAAAGTTAGAGAACAGAATTAAAAAATAAACATAAGAATTAGGAAAAGTTTTGAGATGAAAGATTTTCACCAGTGATGCGGTTTTCGGTGCAACATTTAATTTTAACACAAAGAAAAACAGCTGGATAAGCTGTTCCGATTACATACCAAGAAAAATAAAATAATCACGTTTTTTTCTTGCTAAAAGCATAACATAAGATCACGAACAGCTCTCTGATAGATGCTATTCTCCGAATACTGATTGCGGCAATAAAATGTGGCTGCTATAGACAAAAAGAAAAGTGCTCTCAGTTTTCTTTTCAATTTTCAAACAGATAACAGTCACAACAAGAAAGAGAACGTATTATTATACAACACTACAAGTATTCAATTGATAACACAAAATCAAAAACTCGCGTACACAAAAAAAGAAGTTACAGTTATGTGTAGAAAGCTAAACACACTAGTTTTTTTTTTATAAATGATATTCGATTCATCTATTCAAACACGACTCTAATTGAGGCAAAGCTTAGCAATGTGCCAAAACTTTTTTCTGGTAACCCTCCTCCTGTCTAGAGCCGCTATATAGACAGGCCGACGCATCAAGATTAAGTTTCACCACTTTGGATCCAATTCCTTAACTTTTACTTTCAATTTTCATTGTTGTGGAGTAGGGTTACCGGAAAAAAGTTTTGGCACATTACTAAGCTTTGCCAAATCCACGTGCCGCTAATAATTGCTCACAGTGAAAAATTACCAAAACGCGATTACTAGCCAGAAAAGACAACCACTCAAACACACAAACACGTGCTGGATCCAAAGTGGTGAAACTTAATCTTGATGCGCCGGCTCGTATATATAGGGGCCTTACTCCTGTCTATATAGCGGTTCTAGATGTGCCAATGTGTGCGCACCTATACTTTACCATTCTGCAAAATTTGGATTTACGTGGCAAATTAAGAGTGCATTCCCTCTCCCCCCTTCTCAAAAATTTCAGACCGTGCGTCCTGTTGAAGCGCTCTCATCTCGCATGTAGTAATTGCGATCACTATGTTTCGCTTTTTCATCTGCATCGGAGAAGAGTGACCTAGCGTTCCTATCTAGCTCATCTTATTCGTGCAGTTGCGTGTAATGTAGTGTAATAGGATTTAAACTTCGATGAATCGTACCGAATTCTATTAGTTCACTAATACTTCCAGATCTTTTACATTTGTTTTGACTTTTTTTATTGAGGAATAATTAATTGCGTTTTGAAATGACGTCTGTTGAATATGATTTGGACACTTCTGGTGGCTTAATGCCGGTAAGAATTTTTATGCCTTCAAAAGAGCATCCACAAAAATGGCTTCTCTTATGTGACATTTCTTGAGTGGAAATTGGATATTAATGCAATTTTTGAATATTTTACAGCAAATCCAACTGGCCATAGCACCACCTGTGTTGGAAGATTCCTCTAAAAAGAAAAAGGAACGTCAGGGAAGATATCGACGTCCGGGAAGAACAATTAATCATGATTCGTGTGACAATTGCAAGGAAGGGGGTGATCTTATTTGCTGCGATCGGTGCCCAGCTGCGTTCCATCTGATGTGCCAGTAAGTAATTTAGTCGAAGAACAATTCATTTTTATTTGAACTTTGCATTACTATTTGTATTTAATTTGTCAGTTTTTATATATTGGTAATCTCCATATATTATTTCTCTAAGCCGAATCCTATACCCGGTCGAAACTCGCTCATTTCTTTATCGAATTGCAAGAAAATTTATGATTTTGAAGCTTATCCCGCGGGCTATTGACGAAAATTAGACCCACCCTCTAAAAAGTGTCGGTTCGTTTTTTATTCGAACTTCAATTTTTGGGCACAAAATTGACTCTATCTAGCCGAAATAATTGTCGTATCGTCTCCATTTTGATTTCATTCGAAAGATTAAAAAAAATGCGTTCTTTAGAACGTTTCTCCGCTAGCGCCGCGTAACGAGAATCTCGAAAATCCACGTTTAAGCGACTTATAAGCGATTGAAGTTTGAAAAAGTTAAATTTTTTGCTCAACTGTCAAAATCGTTACATTGTTGCTCAAATCAATTTTAAATGCGGCATTTCAAGCCAAGGCTTAGCTCGGTAAACCTTAATTGTAACTCTTATTGTTTCAAAATACTATGGTAGTTTTGCGATAACGTAAGTATTTAGTTTAGTAGTAGCCTTGGGTATTTGATTTTAATATAGGGTATCACTTTTGTAGTAGTTGTAAAAGTGAACGTGTCTTTGATCTCTTTGAAAAGTTGTCAGAACGACGGCAGTAGATGGCGATGTTGTGCAAATGAAGCCAATAAAAATTGTCGTATTAAATTTTAAGTTTAGAGGTTGCTTTTTTTTTTTTTTGCGGAATTCCGCACGGGTCACCTAGTAATTGACATATTACGATTTTCCGTCTTAGCACTGATGTGAAATTATTATTTTAGTGCACTACATATGGGTTAATGAGACATCTGACTGGTTGCTTTCCCCTCTTTTTTTTTTTTTTTTTGTAATAAAGAATCTAGTCCCTTTTCTCATTTTTCCTTGAAAAATTCAGCTTCATTAAAAAAAATGTTAGTATCTTTTATCTGCTCTGATGAATTTTCTCACAACTCTACCTTGATGATTTTTCAATTTCAAATCTAATAAGGAAATGAGTGCTAGAGTTAGAAAATATTGGTTAGGTCTTACATAGTTTCTTGTTCAAAGCAGTACTATTCTACTGATGTACAGTGTTCATGATGAAGTATACTGAAGTACTGTGAAACCTCAGAAATCTTAACCTATTGATGTCTGTTTGAATTTGCCAGGTGGCCTATTTAAACTCTTGTTGTGAGCTCATAAGGATGTAAAGTCTTTAATTTAAGTTCATTACAAATTGCAATTTTACCTTTAATAAAGCATGAATACTTCATACTTTTATTTCTTTTCATTCAATATTTCCAAAAATTTTTCCGCTCAAAATCTTCAATATCTTCATTTTTGTGAAAATTAGCTTTCTAAAATGAGCGTATATGCAATAATTGTAGGAATACTGTTGTAAGTATGTAGAACTTGCTCTGTAGTAAAAGAACTACAGAGCAAGAGAAGAAAAGTAATGTTTATACCTATTACATATACATTTTCCCTATACATATACACCCTATTGGTGCGGTGTGCATTGTATATGTAACATGCCAGCCTGTTGTGTGGAAATAGACTTAGCTACTTTGAACAGAAAGCCAAATAAAACTCCAACTGGTATAATGTTCATATATCAGCTGTGCAACATTATGCCATCAAACCAATTTGTTTTGTCCCCCAAACGAAATATTACCAAATTCAATTCTACATAAGAGGTTGCAAAGCTGTACTAAATATTGTATTCAGAGATTTTTCAAAAAATAGAGCTATCTTAGCTTTTTAATTGTAGTCATTGATTTTTCTTTTCTTTTCTTTTTTTCAATTAAATTTCACTTTAAATTTGGTTCAAATTTTGGGCCTTCACTTCAAATTTGGCTCACACTATAGGATTTCGGATTTCTGAGGACCCACTGTATTTGGTAAACTATCATATATTTGTGAATCAGAGCATTTAATTCTTTTTCAGTGATCCTCCTTTGTCAGAAGATGATTTACCATCTGGAGAATGGCTCTGTTACAAATGTTTACACAGCCTGGATGTAAGTTTACATGCTGTCACTATACTTTTATGTTTACATGCTGTCAACTTTTGTGTGTCTATGAACCAGGCTTGGAGTAATTGCAGATTTCGTAATCGTAATCCGAGTAATTGATAACATTTTTTTGTAATCATAATCATAATTTAGAAATGGGACCCTTGTAATTGTGTAATCATAATTTTTATCAAGTATTTTTTGTGTAATTGTAATCTTTCTTTCAATGATCGTAATTTAGCCTTGTAAATCATGTAATCTGACTTTTTTTTCAAAATATTTTCACATATAATTTAGTTTAGTTAATGCTTCATGTTTTAGTTAGTCTTAGTTAATGCATTTTAATCAATAAGTGCATAAATGAAGAAAAAGTTGTGTATTTTTTTAATGTTTAAATAATGTTACATTTTACTTGAGAATTTTGTGAAAACTTTCTTTCTTTCTTTTCAATTCTGCGTTCGTAAAGAAAATTTTGTGAAAATATTCTTTACGAACTCTTTCTTCGTAAAAATTTTCTTGAACATTCTTTCGAAAATTACAAAATTCTTGAAAATTTTCTTTCGAATTTAATTTTTAAGAATTTTGTAATTCCTATATTGAGAACATGTAGACAATTTATAAATTTCCAATTTATATTTTTCATGATGTTAAAATTTTACCAAAATAAATAAATGGTTAATTCAACAGAATATAATAAAAAATATTACTTACTGTGCAATATTGTATGATATTTTGAAAGAGGTTTAAATTTTACATGCTTTGTTTTCCTCCCACTTAACTAATACGGTGCTCTGAAATTTGAACCCAAGCAAAAATTTCTGGATCCTCCTCTGTATATATACATATAAAATATATATTCCTCCAAAAGCTGTAATCGAAATTGTAATTGGCATATAATAATCGTAATCGATTGCAATTTTTCACATAATCTATATAGTTGTGTAATTGTATTTTCGCACAGGACTGTAATCGTAATTGTAATCTCAAAATTTTCATTCTCGTAATCATAATCGTAATCGATTACACTTCCTCGTAATTGACTCCAAGCCTGCTATGAACCCATTGTCTATGAAGAATGCCCCCATGTTTCTTCTTTCACCACAAACAAATCTCTCCCATCCCTCCAGAGCGAGGAGCCCCCTCGAGCTGGCCCCTCGGGGCAAGAGGGGACCGGGGACCTCCCCGGGAAGCCCCCCTCCGAGAGCCCCCGACAGAATCTGCACGGAAAGCCCAGTTCGGTGGTCAACGCTCTCAACATGCTGATAGAGGCTGCCAGACTCCAGAATCCAGTGCAGTTTCAGTTGCCCCACGAAATAACCTGCACAAACCTTTTTCCTGGTAAGTGTACCTTTCTGCAAATTCTGTGCATTATTCTGCCGTGCTAAGCACGAAAGTCGTATCGGCACTTTTTAACAAAGTTGAGTTATTGTCACCAGATGGTTCTTTGTAACTTAGCCAACAGTTCAGCACAGCTAGTAAAAAAGCAAATAGGATGCTTGGGTTTATTAATAGATCTACTTCAAACAAGTCTAAAAAGGTTCTTCTGCCTCTATATAGAAGTTTGGTAAGACCTCATTTGGAGTATGCGGTTCAGTTTTGGTCTTCTTATCCAAAGAAAGATATTAATTTATTGGAAAGGGTACAAAGGAGGGCTACAAGATTAGTGAATGGATTTTCCAATTTAGACTATGATTCCAGACTTAGAATGTATAGTTTTGAGCAAAGGAGAACCAGAGGGGACATGATTCAGTTATTTAAATTTAGTAAAATGAATGATGTTGCAGGGTTAGATTTTTGCACTGAAAGCAGGACAAGGGGTCATTGTTTTAAGCTGTTTAAACCTCAGGCTAACCTGGAAATTCGAAAAAATGACTATTTTAGCAGGGTAGTGGGAACTTGGAACAGTTTACCAGAAGAGGTGGTAAGGAGCAATGGAGTAGATAGTTTTAAGAGGGCCATTGATCTTCATTGGGCCTTTAATTTGACTAGGACCAGCCCAGTTGGGCCCAGAGCCTGCTGTTGGCGTCGCATTTGTATTTGTATAATGTTTTATGGTCATTTAAGAATGGGAAGTATTTTTTAAAAAATTCTAAAAAAGTACTCCCTGAATCAAATACTGTCAACCCCGCTAAAACGAATACTGTTGGTTCCAAGAAATATTATTACATTAAGCAGGGCATTCATTTAAGCAGAGATCTTTAACATTGTGTTTATGACAGGGTTCCAGGATGTTTTATTCATATAAGCAGGGACGACAGTACATGAAGAAACTTTAAACAGCAATATCTCAGTTTGAGATCGTCTGCAGATTCCATTTTGCCATGTGCTGAGCATGACAGTATTCTGTGCAGTGTTAAAAATAAAAGAATTCAAATCTAGGTATCATCATGACGCCTAGTATAAATTTTTAGGTATCAAAAGCAATAACCTAATTGCTATTTTAATCAAATAAATATACATGTATTCAAATATTTACAAAATATTTATGAAATTAAAATTCTTCACATTGCCGATAGCATTTTGTGAAAATTCTAAAAGAAAATGTTTTTTAAACATAAAATTGAATGCACTTTGAAATGACTTTTACAAATTTATCATTCGGGTTAGTTTTGTCTTTGTCCGAATGAGTTAGAAAAGAAAAGCTTTAATGTGATCCAAAATTTTGGGCTTAAAATTTGGCGCCCAGGGCTCACCAAAATGTTTGGTCCCAAAATGCGACTAACGACCGTTTATTTCTAACACTGATTCTGTATTATTCCTAAATCTATAGGGGCCTCCTTCACTTCACACACTCCAGGGTCCCCCGTACCTACCACAACTCGTGGTTTAACCGGGATAGGACCCTGAAGAGCACTCTGTTCTTTTTGAACCAGACCAAGGGTCGAGCAAACCCCTTGGCCCAGCACCCCCAGAGGTATCGTTTCACTTGGAGGACTTTGTGACCACGACATTTTTAACGTCCCCCCGCCACCATTAATCAAGACGGTGGATCTTTGATCGGCTGGGATCGAACCCGGGTCCCTCCGAACACGAGTCCGACACCTTACCGATCGGGCTACCACGGCCCCAATCTATAGGGGCCGGGCCACTGATGCTGATGGAAGAAAATCTGTTTTTTAATTCCCATTCAACTGCATAGATGGTCATATTCTTATTAATTATCTGCAAGAACTTTAATTCACTACTGAAAGCAATAACTTTTTTACATTCAAAAACTGCTTTAAATTTGTAAAAGGTCATGCATTTCATCACATGTTCTTTTTAATGACTCAAGCCATTTCAAAATTATCCTTTATTGTTGTTCTCTCACTATTTTTAAATCTTGTGTTTGTCTTTTGTCATATATACTGGCAAAATTCATAGATGAGTTTTTTTTCACTAAGAGAGGACATTTTACTCTTAAATACTTTAGTAATTCATTTCATAAAACTTATCATTTATTTATTCAACTCAGTTGAGCATTATATTATTTTAATCATTATTTTTTGTTGAAACTTTAAATAAAACAAACAACAGTAACTTTTTAAAGCTGGTGTTTTGCACATTTATCGCTTATTGTGTGATTAAGTAAAAGATTAATGTGTTGTACATTTAATTAATATGTTGGTATTTTATTCTTAACTAAGTACTTTTAAAAACAAAGTTTAATTTTAGAAGCAAAATTTGAGGTAATTTTATAGCCATATAACTCCAGCGTCTGATATTACGTTCACAATTAATGTTATATTTATTCATTGATTTTTTTTCAAGCTTAAGCTACTTAACAACTTACTGAAATTTTTAGGTTCCAGTAAGCGACCACGACCCAAAGAAAACAACCGTTCCTCCAAGAAAGTAGCTCACGAGATCGACAATGGGGTCATTCATCTACCCGCAAAGCTCTGTTTTCAGTGTAAAAGGTTAGCTGAAGTTGTCAAAGTTTATAACCAAGTATATTTAATGACTTTTTTTGCATAAATGTTTACTTCAAAGGATGGTGCTTTTTACGCTGTTCTTTATTTAAATGTTAAATTCAGAAACTGTAAATTTCTTGGTTTTTTTTTTTTTTTTTTGTAATAAAAACATTTCCTATTTTCAATTAATTGATTTTACATGAAAATACTTATCTAGATCTTTGTACAGAAATATAATGTGGAAGAGTAATATTTTGTTACACAAATTGTGTACATGTGTTTTGCATAACACATTTTTTAATACATAAGATTGTGAACTTCTAAATGAAATTCAAATTCATTAGAGTACATTTATTTTCCCGAAGACGATTTTCGCGTTTGCGGACTTTTATTTTAGAATATTATTCCATTCAAAAGCATCCAAGAACTTTCTATTTTATGCATTAAAAAGCATTTTCCTTGTAACCCCAAAATACACAATTTAATTTTGCTAATTTATGTGATAAAGCATTATTTTTCTACATTCTAATAAGATATTTATTCAATGAAAAAAAAAAACATTTTATAGTTTGTTAAAGTTATTATTTCAACAATGAATGTAGAAAGGTTGATAAGGGCAAACATATTCAATCACAATTCATCAGGTCTCATAGTTTGC
>JAXGGA010015670.1:0-28559 GCA_038373865.1 Uloborus plumipes
AATTTAGTATTATAAATCCTATGTGGCTGGAATCATGCTGAAGCTTTTAAATGCCACTCCTTTTACCTCATTGTATCTTCAATCGGAAAGTTTAGGGGCCCTAAGGTGTAGAGGGCCTTAGACCCTACTGATTATCAAAATTTGCTAAATTAATTGGGGACGTAAAGGGTTAAGTGATACATCAATATATCGGAAAGAGTTCAAATGAAGACCACAAGGTTAGTAAATGGGCTTTCTAATTTAGATTATGAATCTATACTTAACACTTAGAATGTTTGGAGCAAAAGAGAACAAGAGGGAACATGATTCAGTTGTTTAAGTTAATTAATATGGAGAATGTTTTTGGGCTAAATTTCTGCATAGATAGCATAACCAGGGGACTTTAAGATTTTCAAATCCCAAGCTTATCTTTGAGTTAGGAAAAATTTCTACTTCAACAGGGTTGTAGGCATTTAGTTACTTGCGATGGGGAGAATAGTTTTAAGAAGGCTCTTGATCTTCATTGGGCATTGATGAACCGACTAAAACCAGCCTAGCTGGGCCCAGAGCCTGTTTCTAGCCGTCACTTTTGTACTCGATTTCTATGATTGTTAAAATAGTTACTTATACATATAAAATAATTATTATATTTAAATTGGTTGCAAATAAATAAAAAATAAATATTATAACTAATATATATGTTTTTTATACCTAATATTTTTTTAACTAAAAAACGGGAATTCCCACGTCCATGAAATTTTTAACTTGCATGTTTGTGGATCAAAAAGGATTGGAAGGAATCTAGAATGTGTTGCTTAATATTTTATTTGCCATTAGAGGAAAAAAAACTAAGGAAACAATAAAACTGAAAATCGTTATTATTGTAAATGTAACAGGAAAAAAGCTAATTTTGGTACTTATCCGTTAGCCAGGCGCATGCGAAAAATCGCCAAATAACACAGGCCTACAAAAAAAATTTTTTTTGGTGCCCAGGATTTTTGAGGAGATTTTAACTATATTTCTATTGCTGAATCTAAAAATAAAAGCAGTTTTTCTGTATCAGCTCTAGATTTTTAGATAAATTCATTTAGTTTGGAAAAAATGCAGTTTTTCGAGATTTTCAGCAAATTATAAAAAAAAAAATTCTATTTTCGATAATGGATAGGGTGGAAAAATTGACATTTGGGGGCATAAAATCCGATAAAAAATTTGAGGTATGTGGTATAATTCCTTCCTTTTCCAGAAATGCGTAAAGTATTTGGTAATTTCCTGTTTTTTATACCTTTTTAATAAATTTTGTCAAAACGTTAAAATGCTGTTTTCGGGGCAGTTGTCGTAAAATAATTGCATTTTTGTCATAAATGATGCAGTTTTTGATGTTAGGTGCTAAAAAAAATTTTGCAAAATTATTTCCTAAAAATCTCAAAAAACTGCATATTTCTGAACTTCAACGCCATTGCGGCAGATCAAGAAATTGACGAAAAAATTTAAAATTTTTTCTGTGCTCTTTGCTCCCCCATGGCACACTTTCCGCTATATCCATCATCGAAATTTTTAAAAAAAGTCATTTTCGGCCCACCCTAATGTATAACTGATTGGTTGACCTTGGTTGTTCCTTGTGCCTTTGGAATAGCAGAGACAAAACGCAACACTGGGTTAGAAAAGAGTGGCCTAGCAGAGAAAACATGGATGTTGGGAAAAAGAATATCATCAATGATACTTTAGTTATACGAGAGAAAATCATCTTTCCACCACTGCATTAAAGGCTCTTGATAAGAAAGGATCAATTTAGCATGGAAAAAGATGTCTCAGCTGAGTATGGAAAAAATAAGAAGTTTCCGTAATGTTCAGTTAGTAATTACTTTAAATCATGACTTTTTATGTTTTCTTTTGTATATAATAAACAATTTCTGTGTAATATAATAAAAATGTCTTGTTTAATTTGTTTCTTTAAACCATGGTTTTTCTATTAAAATAGTGCAATGTATAATTCCCTAAAATGTTGATACCTAAAAAATTCGAGCTGATAGGCAAAAACTAATAGCATATTTGAATTCAGGGCATCAAATTCATAAGAAATCACCTCCAAAATCTTCGGCACCAAAATCCCTGTTGACCAGTGTAATGCCCAGTGGCAGAAAGTTTTGTAACTGTCTGCGACAAACTTTGACAATTTCATTATCTGTCTGCAAATTTTGAGTGCAACTTTAATATACTAGTCATATATTAAACAAGCATAATTTAATTTTAACTATAATTTGTAGCACTTTATCTAAAATGTTGTAAGCATCATGTATTCTTTTTTCATTTTGTTTTTACTTTTGATGTTAGGAGTGTGTAATATGTAGTCTGTAAGTTGTGACCTGTTGAGCATGTCACTCAAAAAAGAAAAAGTTAAAGATGAAATTCTGATAAAAGATTTCAAAAAGAAAGGCTTTAAAAAACTTCTTACTTTTTTCACAGGAAAAAACAAGATTGGTACAAAATTATAAAAAAGTTTAAACTTTAATTTTTAATAATGGGTGGGGGGGGGGGCACCACAGGTTTGCATCCTTATCACTTATCCAGGTAAATGAAACTCATTGTTTCAGTTTATAATGATTTTTTTTCTATTTGCTCCATTAGCTATTTCATTAATCTTCTAAAATTCTATTTGGATATCTTTAGCACTTTCTGAGGTTTTTAGTTTCTTATTTCATTTTTTTTCCCTAAGAGCTGTTGCATTAATGACATGGTTTAAGACAAGACATTTTTAACCGTGGTTATTTTAATGAAATCAAAAAGATTTTTTATTAAAATGTTCAGAATAATTTAGAAATTAAGACAAAAATGTATTGAGCTGTTTTTGCAGGTATTATCAGGTCACAAACTTGAATTTGATAAATATTATAAAGAAAAAAAGGGTAGACTTTAAATTAGGACTTAAAAGAAAGGGCACTACCAGTGATCAAACTATTGATTTTTTTTTTAATGATCCATTGAGCATTAACTAAAATATTTTTTAAAAAAATTGGCGATTTTTTTTTTTTTTTGACTTTGTTTTAAAAGAAAAAAGAAAAAAAAAGAAGACTAAAATTACTATGTGCATAAAGATCGGTGATAAAGGGGGGGGGGGGGCTGACCTATAAATTTGGCAAAAATTCACTTTACACCAAATATAGAGAAGCCAATTTTCTAAGCATGAATACAATAAAAATAAACTTTTGTTTATTAAGCACTAAAGCACCAATTGATTATAATCGGGGGGGGGGGGGAGCAGATGCGATGCAAATTAATGAAGAATTATTTCCAGCTTTTTCTTAAACGAAAACATTCCAGTAGTAAAATATTATTTGCCTGCTTTGAAATTTGAAAAAGCAAAGTCAAGTTTCAGTCGCCATGTTTTCCCACGATACCGAGAAAACTTGCAATTTTTTTTTTTCATAGAAAAACGGACAAAAATCGAAGGGGGGGGGGGGATAGATATCACGTAAATGAATGAAAAATAAAATGTAGCCGTATCTCAAGTAAAAAATAACCCCAGCGAAATAAAACACAGCTGCTCTAACGAGCATAAAAGCGAAGAAAGGTTTCGGGCGCCATGTTTGGCCACAGCAAAGAATTTTTTTTTATCCCGTAACTTTTTTTTCTTTCTCCCAGCGGCTAAATGGGGAGGAAAAAGAAGCCCCTAAGTCAAAGCATGCTCAAGAGGGGAAAAAATTGGCCGAAAGTTGCGGACAACTTTTCTAAGTTGTTTTTATTAGTGCAGACAAACTGTCTGCAAGATGGTTTCACTGGCGGCGACAATGTCGCCGTGTCGCGGTGTTTCTGCCACTGGGGTGTAATGTATCGCTAAATCATGCAGAATTACACCAAATTTCTTACAGCTATATTTAATTACTTTTGAATGTCCTTTTGCTCCGTTGACAGATTTGTCATTCCCTTCGCTTGGAAACTGTGGGGACTTTTCATTTGTCGCTTGCGCCCGGCTAACGGATAAGTACCGTAATTTTTTTAAATAAGTGTACTTATAAAACTACTATAACAAATATGAATGATATGCAATTGCTGTAAATTATTTCTGCAAGCAAAAGTATTAATAAAGTTATTAAGAATACTTACTCAACAACGTTGGAACCAAAAGGCACAGCTAACCAATCTCCATGAGCTTCATTCATATAGTCAAACAGTGCATCTTCGGAACGGTCAGAAGAGACAAAAATGACTTCTAGGGGAAGATCTTCATTCTTTGCCTCTTCGTAGAAATCGGCGAGTATAGGAGTGAACATTCTGCATGGTGGACACCAATGAGCAGAGAAGTAGAAAGCCACAATTTCTTTGTCTTGCAAAGCCTCATCGGCAGAAACTTGGGCCTTTTCCTTGTTGACAAGCTGCTGTCCTTTAACAATTTCCATCTAGCCAGAAAAGGAAAATATTCAATAATCCTGAATATAGTTTTAAAAAAATAAAAAATACGCTTTTAGAGTTATAATCAAACTAAAAAGAAGATTTTCAAAACTATTAAATATCCGCTAAGTTTACATGCACTTATAATACATCAACATATTCATGTAACATAGTTTAGCCTTTAGTATTAATAATAGTATTAAATATATTACTTTTATTTATATTTGTAAAGATCGTGAATTTTATCTTTGATTCTGAGTTACATACAAACAAACAAACCCATATGTGAAACTAATAAAAGCATATAAATAAAATAAACTAAATTATAGTTTAAAAAAAACTAAAAATATGCTTTTAGAGTCCATTTTTAAAAGATAAAAGTCATGTTCTTTACAAACATAAAAACAATATACTTAACCCTCTGACTGCTCAATTTTCTTAACGAAGTCTTTAAAAATATGCATATTTTTTTATGTATGAAAAACCAATATAAAACTTATGTACTAAATTTACACATATTACATTACAAACTATCCTTAATATGATAAATCTTGCAACAATGTACAAGAAAAGTTCTACCTTCATGTTCTTTACACCGAATTCGAACAACAATATATTTTTTTTCCAATTTTTGAGCAATAAAAACCACTTTCGATGAAATCCTTTCTTTACTAAATTGGAAGGTATGGGGCTTGTAAAATGGCCGAGCGGTCTGTGTAAATGCTTCAGAAATTCATTGCTGACATTTAAACGATGGAATTGCGGAATAAGGTTTTAAATTAAGTTGTGCACGTGAAAATTGCGGGATGAGCAAATTTTGTTACTTCTTCATTGCCCGTGGAAATCGCAGGATAAGCAACCAGAGGGTTAATAATATTATTAATACTCAAGGTTAAACTATATTTCATGATACTCTGACATATAACTGATTTCCCTCTAATTTTCAAAACTATTGAATATCCGCTAAGTTTACGTGTACTTATAATGCATCAACATGCAACATAGTTTAGCCTTTAGTTTTAATAATAGTATCAAATATATTACTTTTATATATTTGCAAAAAATGTAAATTTCATCTTTTATTCAGAGTTGCATACAAATAAACAAACAAACCCACATGTGAAACTAATAAAAGCGCATTAAAAACCAATGAGTTAAATTTTTACATTTTCTAAAATGTATTATACACCGAATATAGTATTATTACTAGACATTGTAGTTGTCTAGTTAGTCTAGTTGTCTGTATTACTACTAGACATTGTGCATGGATCTGAACAGCTGTCAGTTTTATCAAATTCTGGTGACATTATGAAAAGGAAACTGGACAGGAAGCTGCACCCATGCAGGAAGTTCCCTTCCTGTAATAACATGCTTCAAAAACTTAAAAGTAGCAAATATTTGTATTTTACTTTGTTTACCAACATTTTTAAATTAATGAAAATAAATTAATCTTACAGTGCAGTAATTTAAAATTTTTGTCACTGAAATTCAAATAAAAGTTTGCAACAAGTTCAGCTCAATATTAAAGATATGTAGCTGCATTTTAAACTAGCATGATGAAATGAAATGTTCTTTACTTTATTCTTATCATATTTACAAAGCATATTTTAAGTAACAATTAAAAATGTAGAAGAAAACTAATAGCCAAAAATAAATTTTATCATTTAGGATTGAAAGCAGAAGTAGTTATTGATCAAACAAAAGGGTTTAAGACGTATATTGGAACATTCATGAGAACTTTATATTCTTTTCTTTTGCTCTCAAAGTTATACTAATGACAACCATTTAAAAAGAGAAAGCAGGTATTTTTTTTAGCATTTTTACATTGGAACACCCTTTTTTAACTTCTCTCTCAGACTTGAATCGAACTTGCATGAAATTTACAAGGCCAAAAAGCTTCAAATCAATCTCTAAAATACTTTGTTACTAAAGGATAAAATAATGTTGTTAAATAACCTGTTTCCTAAATTTCTGAATATTATAACCATTTAGAAACATCTAAGCATGCACTGGGATCAAGGGCGGATCCAGCTTGTGGTTAAGGAGTTTTTGAGCAAAAATGGGGATGTTTAGCAATTTTTTCATAATATTAGACCCAAAAAATGCAGTTTTATGCTATATTTGGTCGCTTAAGAGGGGGGTTGTGACCCCCATGAACACCCTATGGATCCGCGCTTGACTGGAATGCAAGGATCTATTTAGGGGAGGGGGAGGAGGAGCAAAGGGGCCTAAGGGTGAAACAAAATAAATTTTAAACTTTTTATTGGAAATAAAGACTTCAAATTTTTCAAACTTGAATTTAGAAACTGCTGATAATATTCGGCTTGGGGCCCCTCTGAGATGGCTGGGATCATGACCCCCCAAAACTACCAACAATATTACCCACCCACATTTGGGTTCAAATACTAGTAAAATGCTTATCAGTAATATTTTTAATTCATTATTTTTAAAAATAAATATTTGAAACACTATTTACTGAATTAACTTATCACGTTTATGGACCATAAGATGCCTTATTTCTGGATTTGGTGCTTTTAATCGACATTCAAACAGTTACAGAAACTTTTCGCAACCGAAATAATAAGTTTGTTGTAGGAAATGTTTGCAGGGGGAATGCTCGGGGTAACATAAGATTTGATAAACAGACAAGGACCATCCCACTTTGCACAGAGCCTGAGACAGGTCTTTGTTTGTGAAACACTGAAGGATTGATCAGTTTCGAAAAATTTGGAATGGTTTCAAAACAAGGTTCACCAAAGTGGGCCCAGCCCGAAAAAAACCCACCCGGGTTTTTTCCGGCGGGCCCACTTGAAAAAACCCACTATGTCGGTAAAGTGGGTTTTTTCAAAATTTACTGCGTATTAAAAATATTTATTTGAAAGAAGCAAACTAATTTTTACAAATACTTTGATCAATACGGAGACTAGAAATTGGCACTGATAAATTTCGTTATAATATTTAGTTTGTTACAATATTTACTCTTGTTCAGTACCTGATCCAGAAATTGCCATCTTCCTTTAATGAAAACTTATTAGGCATTAAAAATAAAACTATGTGTGAATTTCGCACTAATTGTTGCTTTTTTCAATACTTAGAAGACCAAAATAATTATTCCAATCTATAAATTCGATTCAATATCAATTTAAAAAATTCAGTATTAGGATGCTGTTTCCTGAAATAAGATTTTTTAGGATGTCACAGGACTCCCCTGATCCTATGAAAAGTAAAAGTAAGTGTAGTATGTTTGAATAAAGAAGGATCGTCAAATTATTCTTGAAAAAACCCAGGTTTTTTCAAACCCTGTTTCAAAACTGTTATTTGGTTGAACAAACAAAACTGACTATCGTATCGAAATGCCATACTGAATCAAGCTTTATTTATTTTATTATTTTTTTGCTTGAATACAATCAAATTTCTTGAGATCCCCATCCTCCTGCTTGTTGTTTACAGTTGGATAAAACAAACTACCGTAAAGCCTAATTGATTTTAAAAAGTCCTTTAGATTCGTTTTAATGAGATTCGACTATTAACATTAGGGTAAGGTAATGTTATTTAAAAAATTATTAAAATATATAAAATTATTTAAAAAATATATGAAAAATATTAAAAAATTATTTAAATTCTTAACAGAAATAAGAATGTATTGCACACTTAGGAATTATAATTAAATATGTTGAAACTGAAACTAAGAAATATGTGATCCAGTGTGTTCGAAGTGAAACATTAATCCTTCCTCTATTCAAATGCATGTGAAAAGATAGTTTGAAAAAAAAAAAAAAAAACCTTTGAAGCGAATGATTGAAAAAACTTTCATCAGACTACAAAAAAAAAAAAAAAAAATAACAAGCAATATAGCTGTGGACAAATCCTTATCATAAGATAGCAAAAAACCTTCCTATTTGAAGTTGAATGACAATTATCAGCAGCTTTTGAATTCTCACTTCAAAAATTAGAATGGTAGTAATAACTGAAAAAAACTCGGCCAATAACGACGAACAACATAATCACAAAAAATTGATCTGTTCAAAAATAAAAATGAAATCAACAACATATTTGACACTGACAGTTATTTTCTTGAATTACTTGCAATGAACAAATGAAAAAAAAAACGGCTTACTTTTTCACTTGAAGCTTTAGGTTTTAAAAATATAATTTCGGCAGATCCTGACTTGGCAGTTGATTAAATTTTGATCCCTTGGGCCCTTGGGGTTTTCACTTTAATTTTTGCCCTAATAATTCTATATTACGCATCTATTGCACATTTCGCGTCAATTCAAAGGAAAAAGTAGTTGGATGATTTTCATTGGACAATCATCCTATTGGAGAGTTTACAGTTACGTCATTACAGTTCGCAGAACTTTCTTTGAACCAAACATTTTCAGTCCAATTAATTTACATTAAGATCTTTTTTAAAAATAAATTTCTCCTAATTACACCATCTTAGATGCACAGAAAATTCGAATGAGTTAAGAGTATCTAAAAGTAGAGTTGTTGAAGTAAAGTTGTGACATTTCACTAAAAATGGCATCACTTTCTGTTTGTTTACAATTCGGAGAAATTTTCTTCTGACAATGTTTGAGAAATAAAAGATGTTAACATGATGAATAAAATAAAAAAGAATTCGTTTACAATGGTTTAAAAAACTTTTCTTCAATGTGAAACGAATCTGAACGATAGAATAGCTTTATTTGATTAATGTAAGTGAGAAAACATATGAGTTTGAGGTCTGCTTTAGCGTGCAAAATTTAGAAACGGGATCATGTGTTTTAAACATGCTTTTTTACTCTCCTCACTCTCCTTCAAATTACAACCGCCCTGTTTAAAATTTTGAAATTCATGTATTTTTCTTTGTTTCTTCTTCTTACATTATTTATTTGTTTTCTTCATTACTTTGTTGATTTTTATTAATATCAAAAGAATTGGCTGTCAGAAAATTTTAAGACTGCTAAATAATATCGTGTTGTATTAATTAGAAAAACGAAGCAAGGCCTAGATGTTGAGGCAAATATGTTAGGGATTAATAAATTAATTTTTTATGCTGTTAAAAATGCTATTTTTATCCGAAAATTCAATTTAATAACTAGTTTTAGCTTATTGTAAAATATATCTAAGAGTGATTAAAAGCTACTGGATATGAATCAAACTAGAATCCTTATAGGCTAAAAAAATCTAATAAGACTTAGTATTCTTTTGGACACATCAATCTTCAAGTAAGCTTGGCTTATGGGAAACTGTTCTGAGTGTTGAGAAATAGATTAATACCTGTGTACCTTAAAATTAAAGTAAATGATACAATGTTAAAAAAAACACAAGTGCGTAGAAAATTTCAGACACATGGTTTACATGGAACGTTTTTTCCAATGCATAAAATGTGAGCTTGTGGATGTAAAGGTCGGAATTGTTTACATCCATAAGCTCACATTTCGCGCATTTGAAAAGGGGTTCTTTGTAGCACCAAAACATGTGTCTGCAGTTTTCTGCACATTTGCTTTTTAATGTCATATCATTTGTTTTTATTGTACAGGTTTTCAGCCACATCAAAATAGTATTTTTTAAGATGAGCCTGGGGCTGAAATATCTGGACACAATTAACTCTGAATTTTTTGTTTGTCCGAAATGCATGCTATCGACATCATTCAAATAAATATGTCTGAAATGCACATTGTAAATTAGCCATCTATCAAGCTTGATGAATTAGTCCTGGTACTTGAAAATGTATTTTGGTGTGGGGCCATCCCAAGACAGTGTAACAAGTTTTTTACATTCGTCCCTAATATAAAATCAATCTCCTATAGATAATAAAGAAATGTAATATCCAGTTCCATAAATGTTTTAGTTTCTCCATTTAGCTCTTCTGCTGTGTAATATCCTTTCAATAAAATTCCAAGCAACTTTGACTCTATTCAAGATAAGAGTATACCTGGAGAAATGGAATGAGTTTGCTGTGCCCAATTAAATTATATAATGGCAACAAGTGAAGTTTGCATTCAAGTTGTCTCTCTAATGAAGCATGTGCGCCATTTAAAGAACCTGTGTTTATACTTGTTGTGTCGTACCATATTGCTTGAGCATCAGTTTTGATATTCCATTCTTTCAGTAAAATGTGTACAGCATTGATTGCGATTTCTCCAATTCCAGCAGTTAGTTTTGATCCCCAAGAAGATTTAATACCATCTTTTTCCATTTCATTTATTTTATCGGAACAAATGCGATATCCGACCTAGCCTTGGCGACTTTTTCCTGTTGGTGCCAAAAGACGTCGCCAAGCATTTGATGTATGACGCCAATTATCGCACATCGATC
This sequence comes from Uloborus plumipes, assembly GCA_038373865.1. Lineage (NCBI taxonomy): Eukaryota > Metazoa > Arthropoda > Arachnida > Araneae > Uloboridae > Uloborus > Uloborus plumipes. The sequence continues at coordinate 10,669 of JAXGGA010015670.1, forward strand.
TTGGCGATGCTCTTTTGGCACCAACAGGAAAAAACGAAGATAAACATGCAAAGTATCCTACAATATTATGCAATACAATATAACACAATATGAAAAGGTTTTTTCAATGCACTTACCTTGGATTTATACTTCCAACTACCGCAGCACAGGTCGTGCAGCCGTAGCCATCAGATATATTCTTTCTATTTCTTATTGTCATTGACGAACTGCATCGTGTACAAATAATTTCACTTTTCAATAACCCTACTTCCCTTAAAAATTCCAGAAATACCTCTTTATTCTCAATTAATTTTAAAATAAACAAGCAATTTGGCCCCCCGGTACGACCGTAAGTTGGGCGAGAGCTAGAAAAAGTAAAAGACGACTCATTTAGCAGTTTCAACTGATATTTTCAACAACGCTACCCCCCGAACTCATAATCGGTACAACGTATATGAGACAAAATAAAACCTAAACAAACAATTCAAACTGTGCTTCACCGCTTCACTCAGAATTCATTCAGGGTTACCATACTCACAGAGCATCACCGCAGAATACACGGCGTACCGCACGCCCATGATGTCACAGACATTGCGTTTTGTCCGGGGTGCCATCCGGAAATACTTATCGCCTTCGTTGGCGTCGTAGGTCGTATAACGCATTTGTACCATTTTATCATCTGTATAAAACTGTTAAAATTATGCTTTTGTTTTTCAGAGTTGTTCTTTATTTTTAAAAATGGCTGTTCATTCAGCTCCTCCTAAGAGAAAAGAAATATATAAATATGAAGCACCTTGGACCGTGTATAGTATGAACTGGAGTGTTCGGCCGGACAAACGCTTCAGATTGGCCCTTGGAAGCTTTATTGAAGAATATAATAATAAAGTATGAAAGTTCATTATCTTTTGTTTAAGTCAGATAGTTTTTGAAGGTTATGGATTAAATCAGTGTTATTTAAGTATTTATGTGTCTTTGCGTCATATATTTATGTAAATATGATACTACTAAAGCGATTGAAGGGCTCGGGAGATGAAGGGTTAAGTGACAAAACAGAAATTGCGAGTTATTAAAGTTCGAAATTTTATTATTGCAGTTGTTGCAGCTTTTTTGTTTTCTGGTTTTGTTGTTAGTGTGCGTATGAAATTGGTCTAATGACATCTACTTTTTGATGTACCAAGTTGTATTTGCCTACCTGTATCCATTGCTTACCATTGTCTAGAGTGTTCATTTTTCAAAATGTAACATAGCTCCTTTATCCTCCAACCCCTTCAAATGTGCTAAACACTCACTTAAAACTGTGCAAAAGCAGCAGTATATCAATCAATCTAAATAGCTAAAGCAATTGGAACAATATTATTAAATATGGAAACTGACAGATAAAAATAAAGGTTTAAGGTTTAACCCTTTCTGCCCTGATGGTACTAGAAGTACTGCTTGCATTGAATCCTAAATGACTGGAATCATGCTCGTACTTTAAAGTAACATTCCTTGTACTTTGCTATACTCTGTGTAACAAGAGCTGGCATGTCAAAGCCAAATTAATTTCCCACTCTCTGCAGTTTTCCCCTTACAGTGTTCATAGTTAAGGCGCTATGGACTTTTTTCACTTAGCTTTTGCAGCAATGGTTGGATACTAACGATTACGTTTGTACGTAACTATTATTCAATGCTCTGTATGTAAACTATTATTCAATTGCAAAATCAACGTCAATAAATCAAAACATTTTCTTAGAAATTTGTGCTTTATTTAAATGGAATGCCGCACTGCGTAAAAAAAGAGTGGAGCTGTTTACTTTGGTATGGTTTCCATGGAGACGACACCAAAATTTTAAAACTTGATATGCCTATTTTAAAGTAACAGAGTATAAGAAACCAACAGATGGGGCCTGTGATCGAAACAGTTTTCTTAAGGACCCTAAGAAAAGAGATAGAGCTTTAGACCCTACTGGTTGTCAAAATTTTTATACTATTTATATTTACTGGGTGTATTTTCAACTTTTAAAAAAAAGTAAAAATTTGTTGCCAAATTAATTCACTGCATAAAAGGTTAAAAATAGTTGAAGCAATGGGATAGTAAAAAAGAAAATATAGACCAGTGTTTCTTAGCACACATTGGTGCAAGAACACCTTTCTGTGGGTGCTTTTTTTTTAATTGTTGTACACAGTTGTGCTTGTTTATAGCAAAGCTCTATATAACAATACATGGCTATAGCATAGAAGCTGCAATTCCCTTACATGTTTTCTCTGAAATTAGTTAACTTTTAAATCAATATTACAGCTGTTACCAAATTTTTATTTAGTCTGTTTGATTTCGTTATAATCGAATACAGTTGCATGTTTATGTTCTGACTATTTTTCACAAAACTTCTATAAAGGAAATTATCTATTTTCAACTTCTGAGTAGCCTTTCTCTATACATATTATATACTTAGAACCAGTGCTAAAACCGGTTTGGAAAAAAAAATATTTGAGGGAATTTTGCCTTGAATTTTTCGGGGAACTGATAAAAAAGTTGAAACCAATTTAAAACAATTTACACAGCAATTGCACTGTTGTTACTTAAAAAAAGATATGCCCCCCTTCCATAATTAAAATTTAGGCTGCCAATATTTTATCAATTTTTTATTATTCTGAACTGGAATTCTTTTCATAAGTTGCGTAATATATTCGGCTACAAAATTTTGAGTTATAAATTTCTATCTGTTGTGAACGCACAGTGAGAAACAAATTGCTTTAAATGCTCATATTTCTTTAAATTTTCAAGATTTTTATGTCTAACTTCAGATAAAGTTTGCTTTGTATGCTGCTGTTTTTTCTGAAAGTTTGGTAAAGTTGGACAGAAAACTGCATGTCATAAACCAAAAACATGCAAGCAAAATTAATATTTTCAAAAGAAATGCTTAGATCTACGTGAATAAACGTAACATTTTTCACGAAAATCTATAAAATTTTTGTACATAGAGTAAACTAATTTCTGAAAATTACAGCTAATTTCCAATAAATTTATGGTGAAGAATGTTTAAAAATCTTTTTTCGGTTTCTTCATTTTATTGCTGGTCCCCTAAATGCATGGGTGATTTTATTTTTATTGAAAAATGTCTGCTGAAAGACTTTACCTTTCATGTAGCAAAAGTTACTGAATAATTGGTCTCTTATTTCTCGAGAAATTCTTTAAAATATGAATTTTTGATAATGTCCCATTAATTTTGTATAGTATATGCTGTAATTTTGAAAATGAATATTTTCAGGTTCAATTAGTATCTCTTGATGAGGAAACGTCTGAATTCACAGCTGTTACCAAATTTTTATTTAGTCTGTTTGATTTCGTTATAATCGAATACAGTTGCATGTTTATGTTCTGACTATTTTTCACAAAACTTCTATAAAGGAAATTATCTATTTTCAACTTCTGAGTAGCCTTTCTCTATACATATTATATACTTAGAACCAGTGCTAAACCGGTTTGGAAAAAAATATTTGAGGGAATTTGCCTTGAATTTTCGGGGAACTGATAAAAAGTTGAAACCAATTTAAACAATTTACACAGCAATTGCACTGTTGTTACTTAAAAAAGATATGCCCCCTTCCATAATTAAAATTTAGGCTGCCAATATTTTATCAATTTTTATTATTCTGAACTGGAATTCTTTTCATAAGTTGCGTAATATATTCGGCTACAAAATTTTGAGTTATAAATTTCTATCTGTTGTGAACGCACAGTGAGAAACAAATTGCTTTAAATGCTCATATTTCTTTAAATTTTCAAGATATTTATGTCTAACTTCAGATAAAGTTTGCTTTGTATGCTGCTGTTTTTTCTGAAAGTTTGGTAAAGTTGGACAGAAAACTGCATGTCATAAACCAAAAACATGCAAGCAAAATTAATATTTTCAAAAGAAATGCTTAGATCTACGTGAATAAACGTAACATTTTTCACGAAAATCTATAAAATTTTTGTACATAGAGTAAACTAATTTCTGAAAATTACAGCTAATTTCCAATAAATTTATGGTGAAGAATGTTTAAAAATCTTTTTTCGGTTTCTTCATTTTATTGCTGGTCCCCTGGGTGATTTTATTTTTATTGAAAAATGTCTGCTGAAAGACTTTACCTTTCATGTAGCAAAAGTTACTGAATAATTGGTCTCTTATTTCTCGAGAAATTCTTTAAAATATGAATTTTTGATAATGTCCCATTAATTTTGTATAGTATATGCTGTAATTTTGAAAATGAATATTTTCAGGTTCAATTAGTATCTCTTGATGAGGAAACGTCTGAATTCACAGCCAAAAGTACCTTCGATCATCCTTATCCTACTACGAAAATCATGTGGATTCCTGACACAAAAGGAATTTATCCTGATTTACTGGCTACCAGTGGAGATTATCTCCGAGTCTGGAGAGCTGGGGACTCGGACACAAGATTAGAATGCTTATTAAATAATGTAAGTTGGCGTAACGGTGTATAACTTGTACATTTGATTTTAGAGGCATTTCTTCTTTTCCTCTGGTACAATACATTACGTATGAGATTACAAATGTGGGGTTTTTTTTATTCTGATCATAGTTCTTTTTCTTGAACTTTATTACTTTGATAATTTTGCATATTTTAGCTTTTCAAGTGTTTAGTGAGTCATGTGCCTTGTCTAAGCAGAATTCAAATGCTTAACCGTTTTGTCTACTTTCTTAAATCCCCACAAGATAGCTTATTCAAGCTGTGGTATTGTTTATTAATGCTACTCAATAATTTAATTTTATGTTACCATTCTACCTATAGGCCATTCAATGGAAAAATTGACATTTTGTCCTGCATGCAACATCAAATATATTTCACCAAAAGAAATAATTTGAAAAATAAATAAAACTTGGTTGCTTAGCAGCCAAGAAAGTATGTGGAGTTTGTTGACGGAAGAATTTTGTTCATTTTTTAAAATTGTTGTTTTTCAATGAAATATATTAGCTGTCACGTGCCCGACAAAATGGCGACTTCTCTGTAGGATGTCCCCTACATGTTACAGCAAATAAACTTCTAATAATTACTTATAGCATGCATTCATAGGATATGCCGGTAGTATAGTATCATGCCAAAGTTATGTAATTGAATTCTTTTAAAATATTTTAAGCTTCATTTTTTCTTTTTTAAAAAATGACTAAAGTCAAAACCTCGTTGATTCAGACATGCTTATAGTGAATTACTCTTAAAAACTACATTTACTGCTTTTTGTTGTTCTTCGGATAAGACGAAAAATGGTTGCGACGAGTTGAATTGAAAGGTAATCAATTTATTTTGTTTATTACAATTGCACACATCTGAACGTTTCTTACTGCATAGATAATTTATTTATTTATTGATGATTGCTTTTTGTAATACGGTATAACTTTTAGATTGCTCTAATCTGTTAATGTTCTTTTCTCGTAACATAAAGCGTGAATAAAAAATCTGAAAAAATAGACTAGAATATACGCAAAACTATTACTTTTAAAAACATGAACTAAGCAACTATAGCACATAAAAATTTGAAATTAAAAATGAACTAATAAAACAAAGAATGTTTAAAACATCAATAAATTAATTTCTAAATGATTGCAAAAAAAAAATCTTTGTCAGAAACAAGAAATATATTAATGTGGTCAAAATGACCACAATGATGTATCATGATAATGTTTCAGAAATATGATGTTTGATTTTATATGTTTTTAGAATAAGAATTCTGATTTTTGTGCTCCTCTAACATCCTTTGATTGGAACGAAATTGAACCAAATTTGCTCGGAACTTCAAGTATTGATACCACCTGTACCATATGGGGATTGGAGGTAAAATTATATAAAACCATTTTTTTATTCAAATATATTAGCTTTGAGCGCTAGTTTGGAAAAATATGCCCTTTCCATGAAAATGTTCCCTCTTTTATATTAAAAACCCTTTTTCTTTTAAATAAGTTTCAGCTTCCTACCTTTTCAAAAGCCTACAATGAGCTCTGCAGTGGCATATATATGTTTGAATTTTGTAGGGGCGAATGTAACTAAGCAAAGCCAAGCTTATTTCAGACATTGCATTTAAGTGATAGAGAGGGGTTTGAGGGCTCTCCTGGAAATTTTTCTTTGTTGAGGCTCTTAACTGCAATTTTAAATTTTATCTTTGTTGGTGTTTGGCGAAAGGGGAGCAATCAGGACCTATCCTTTTTAAAAACACATTTTAAATTATTTTGAGACAATTTTCCTTGATTTTGGGAGGGGCCCGGGCCCCCTGGGCCCACCCCTTATATACGCCCTTGGAGCTTTGTATGCATGCGTATAAAATAAAGTAGCTTATATGTCGCTCATTTGTATAAATGTATCTATATTTATGCATCTTTTCACCACATCAATGCATTTGCAACTGCTAGAATGTTGAGTTATATTGTACATGAAAATTTTAGGTATACATTGTTTTCCCTCTTTGGTGTGACTAATAACCAATCCATTCTACATATCTTTTCTTTGAACCTCCATGTTTTTTCATACTTTTACTTCGTTTATCTGCTAATAACCTAAGATTTTTTGAAACATAAAATATTCTTACTGAAAAAGAAAATTGAAATTTAAAAAGGAATTAGTACAGAATTTATTATTGGAAAATTGGCTAAAAGTGTCAGACGTCCCCTTCCCCTAGTTTCCATTTTGAAATCCATTGTCTATGGCGGTCAAAAAAATATTGTTTTCTCGCATATTTGTATTAGAATTACTAACTTTGTGACACTCTGTTTATCAGAAACTCAACTATATTTTTTTCATTTACTTTTCTTGCGTCAGAAACTTGATTTTTCGCTACATTTTATTAGCCTTATTTTTTAAAGAAATAACTAATTTGGAGTAGAAAAGCAATTGCTGTGTGTGCAACTTAAAAAAAAAGCAAAGCAAAGGAAGTTCTTTAGATAACCTTCACACAGAAAAATATATATATAATAGGAGAATCGCAAAAAAATAAGGGAATTGTATGGAGGGGGGATCTACACACACCAATGCACAGGGCCTGATTACCCAAAAGACTCTGGAAGCTGGAGCTTCCCTTAATATTTTCAGAGGGCCCAAAAATGACTAAAATTTTAGTTTCTGCTTTTAAATGCATTTCTAAAGGTAATTATAAACATTAAAACTGGTTCAATAAATTTTCCAAAAAGTGTTTTAAAAGTGAAGATCTTTCACATAAAGCGTTAATCCTACCACAAGCTATTTTTAAATGTAACATTTGGCCCAAATTTTTCACAATGTAGTTTCATTAAATGAAAAATGATCAAATAAGCTTTGTGCTGAACTATATTTGAAGTTAAAAATCAACGTAAATAAAGCACAACTTTTTGCTGTACTTTCTACCTTATTTGTGCTTTATTTACGTTGATTTTTAACTTCAAATATACTTTCATTAAGTTTTATTAATTTTGTGAAGTAACAAATCTAATTTAACATCTAATCATAGAATTGCAATGCAACCACATATAATGTATACAAAATATATTTATCAGTAAGGGAAAAGAGGATAGAACTTAATCTGAATTCTGCTTGAGCCACTTTTAGAAATAAATGTACCCTTATCAAGATTAGTTTCAATATCTCAAGAGTATAGAAATATCCCCCCTCGCCTCAAAATGAGACTGAGCTTCCCCTACCTTCAGAGGTTAATCGGGCCCTGCATTTGCTAATTCATCTATAATTTGCTATTTTCCTTTTAGACGGGTCAAGTTCTTGGGCGTGTGAATTTAGTTTCTGGACACGTGAAAACCCAGCTTATTGCTCATGATAAAGAAGTATATGATATAGCTTTCAGCAAAGCTGGAGGTGGAAAAGATATGTTTGCTAGTGTGGGTAAGTGTTCAATGTTCAGTCAAAATCTTTTTTTTTTAATACCATTTTTTGAATACCTTTTTGTTCAATGTTTGTGATACATGATCAAAAACAATGTGAAATCAAAAGCAAAGATACTTTCTTCATCTTGAGAAATGAGCACAACTGTAAATAGGATTTTAGTTTTAATATGTCAGTTTAAACTTAGCATTGAATGAGGATAAAACTTCCATTTGATTTTGTAATTACAAAATCATGTTTATTAAGTTTTTTAGTCTCTGCTTTTCCCATAAGTTTTGTTCGTGCTCATGAAGGATTTTTCGTACTTGCAGTTTACATTTTAAAAAGGAAGCTTTTGTGTTATTGTATTTATGCTTCATTTTTAAAATTTTAGCATCAGATGATTACATCACATAATCTTCCAATGTAAAATTTTGAAGCCCTTTATAAAAAGAGAGAAAAAAAAATCAGCATTTTAGGGATTATTCTGTATTTTTTTCTTGCACTGATCATAGTTAGGCAAACTTGAATTATTTTTCTTCTAATCCTAAGCATCAAAGTATGATTACTTAAATAATAAGCTAACGGGTCATATATGCTTTTAATGTAAAAAGAAGAAAATGAAAATGATGGAAGTTTGTTGTTTGTAATAAGGGCTACAGATAATTTTCCAGAATATAATTTCAAGCAAAATGGTCAAAAATAGTCTCTTTTCTTTTTTGTAATATTTTTTTAATGTAATGTTGACAAAAAAAGGGTTGCCTTTTTGTGCTGTAGAATTTTTCTGAGTTGTTTTGAAAGTGATATTGTAGTTAGTTCTATTCAATGTTTTAATGTGATCTCGTTTAATATAATATAGCAAATTTTAATGCAATATTATAATGGTGATCATTTGTGTTAGGTGCTGATGGATCAGTAAGAATGTTTGACCTTAGGCATTTAGAACATTCAACCATAATATATGAAGATCCACAACATCACCCGTTATTGCGCTTAGCTTGGAATAAGCAGGATCATAATTATTTAGCTACATTTGCAATGGATGCATCAGAGGTTTGTCTTTTTCTATTCCCCCCCCCCCCCCCAAATGTTTATTTTGTTCCTGTTTTCTACTATACCTGTTTAATATTTGATTTTTTAGCTTGCCTTTTGAAATTGTTTTCTTCTTATGATTGGTCATCAAAATTTATTAGCAGTAGACAAAATTAATTCAGTCAAAATTTAAACTGTAAGAAATAAACATCTTTGGGCAGAAAAGTAATAAGAAACTTTTACAGTATTATATATTATATTTTTGCAAAGAATTGCATGTATATGTTACAGTTTTACAAGGCACTTCTTTTTCAAGGACAAAGAGGTGAGCTTATAGACGAAAAAAATTGGCTTTTGTTGGATATCTTTTTATCTATAAGCTCACCCCTTTTGCAATATACAGGGTGTCCGCGCACCTGGAAAGTCAGGGAAAGTCATGGATTTCATATATGATCGAAATTGGTCATGGAAAGTCATGGATTTCAGCGAAAAATGTCCAAAAGTCATGGAAACTGACTGTTTATCATGGATTTTAGCGCTCAGGATCGGTGGTTATTTCTCCCGATCTCGGAAGAACAAAAAAACATCCATCGTCATTCTGCTTCGTTATTGCAAGGTTCCCGCGACTTTGAAAAGTCCTTGAATTTCATTTGGTCTTTCAAGAGATCTGGAAAGTCCTTGAAAATTTTAAAATGTCCTTGAAAACTCCAAAAGTATTATTTTTCGTAGAAAATGTGCCGAAAAATCGGCGATCTTCGAACGTTCACGATCGTGCTCCTGCAAAAAAATTGTGTCCACCAAAAAATCGGCAATCGTCGGGATTTCGAAATCGGGAGCCGTTTTTTCAAGACGAAAATTTAAAAAAAAAGAAAAAAAAAACGAGAAGTTTTATTTTTGCGCATAATCGGCAATCGTTAAAAGTTCGCGGTTAGGCGCCGCTTTTTCGTTTCGCTTTACTTTTAAAATAATTTAGAAATAGAATAATCAGGATTGGATTTTTATACAAAAGAATATCTTTAACAAGTTAAACATGAGCTTTTCTGAAAAATACGTTTTTGCTGGTATCTTAATGATTTTCTTTCAACAAAATTGAGATTTGTCTAATGGATTAAAATTATTTTTCGAATTTTTTGCTTCCATGATCATTTTTTTAGAAATACCAGGGACAGAAATACGTGTGTATAGGGTTTTGTGCAACTTATTTTTTATTTATTTATTTATTTTTGGTTGACATTCTAACATTGAGCACGTGCTTCGCCGAAAATGGCTTGCCATTGTTAAGTCTTCAATCCTTTTGCATCCTGTAAATACTTCAATTATTTTGATATTCTGAAGCTATTTTTATGTTGTGCTACGTTAAATATACTCATTGTTCATTTTATTTTAATAATTTATTTATTTTTGAACTCAAATTTTAGCTCTTCCAATTTATTGGTTTCTAATAGTTTTTAAGAAAACACCGAACTTTTAAAGACAAAGTGCTTCCTTGACTTTTCATTTGTTTATTTAATTACACAATACAGGCACGTTTTTCCTCGAGTTCGAAAAAATCGAGTAAAAGCTGTAATTTAAAAAGAAAAAAAAATCACCATTTTTTCTTGGAGGGGGGAAGAGAAAAGAATACGGGGGGAATAGAATACATTTTCATGCACAGACTGGCAAAATAGGGTGATCACATTATATCCTGGTCTTGTTCTGAAATTATAAATTTTCTTCATTGAAAAAAAAAAGATTTGTTGTCTGATTGTTTTTATGCTTGAACAAATAGAAAATGTTGGTGTTTACCATTTTTACCATTCCTTTGAACTTGAATAAGCCAAAGAATTGCTTCCAATATACCTTTCCCTAAAATTTTCTTTTTCATATTGATGAAAAATATTTCACGATTTTTAGGTTTTTCATATTAAATCTGTAAAGAATCTGTACTGTGCATCAACATTTACATCACTTTTGAAATTAATCTTGATTTTTGTGCAGACCCTTTCTTAGAAGTTAATTCCTGGAAAAATTTTTAAACCTCCTTAAAAAGTACTTGAATTTTATTTTTAAGATTGTAGGGGAACCTTGTATTGGGTGCAATCTGATTAGTTAAAACCCGTGAGCGGCGAATTTTCCGAATGTGCGCGGACTTTGTCCCCTGACTGACCATAGAGCATGTGACGCATTTATTCAATTTGAATTTCACACTTTCATACTTCTGCTTTGGGGGATAATAAGTTGTTTTGACTTTTAAATGTTGCTAAATCCTTGTACTCATTTTTTTGTATCAATAAATTGTTGCACTTGATCTGTTTCAGATATATTTGGTTAAGTTCTTTTTTTAGCTTTGGTTAAATTTATTTGCATAGCCTAAAAAAAAGAATAGTTTCGAAAAGCAAAGGTACAGTCTTACACCTTATATTGATATTTAGGCTCTATTTTGATGTCAGCGTCAAATGAAATAGTTAAAATTGTAAGTCATGGAAAATTGTTCGCAAAAGTCATGGAAAGTCAGGGAAAGTCATGGATTTGAAAAGTCCAGGTCGAGCAGATACCCTGAATATAAAAGAAGTTCTTTTTTACTCCAAAACATGTGCATGCAGTCTGCCCAAGTTTGTGCAATTTAATGTTGTAATATTTTTTTTTTTTTTTACATTTAACTTTGTTTCTGTTAGTCCACTTCTTTACAATTTAAAGACAAAAAGCGTTTGGCCTTTCTTGAGTAAACAAATTTTAATTCCCCATTTTTTTTTCAAATAAGTAGTTTAATTATTCTACACAGTTAATTATCCTACACAGTATAAAATAATATTCTTCTCTAACAATAAGCGAGAAAAACAATATTCAGATATCGTCAAAATGTCTTTAACTTTACCATTCCAAGAAACAGTAAATAGCACAGATATTAATTAAATAACATATATCAATTAAATACAATAAATGAATCGATGGAAAATAAATGTACAGCATATAAGATAATAAATACAGTCTACCCATATTAGCTGTGGACAGTGGTTGGAAAAACTACATATTTTTTGTAGCGAACTACAACTACAACTACTTTCTTATAAATGTAGTTAACTACAGCCACAACTACTTTATTTTAAATGTAGCGAGCTACACTACTTTTGAAATGTAGTTGCTACTTCGCTACTTTTTAAAAAATAAATAAATAACAAGAATACACCGTTTGAGGATCGACAGAAAAAATGCGAAAAGTGGTTTAGATTAAAAAAATACCTCATTCGAATGTGGAATAGAAATAGGAATTGTCTTTGAATTTACTTGTTACTTTTCCGTTTTGTTCCTTTTTTTTTTGCTAAAATTTGTCCTTTTTAGACTGTTTTTACAATTTTTACGAATATTCGACACAAGAAAAACCTTGTTTTTTTCCTTCGTTTTCTTTTTTTTATAATTTTTTTTCATTTATTCATTTTAATTTAAAAGTAGTTTTCAGAAATCGCTACAAACTACTATTTTTTGTATCGCGCTACTCACTACTCTACTTTTTTTAAAAAGTAGTGCGCTACACTACAAACTACTAAAAAATGTAGCTACTACAGTAGTTTCGCTACTTGTAGCGCGCTACTTCCAACCACTGGCTGTGGAATTAGCAAGTAGCCAAGGACGATTCCATCTGAATGAATCTAGGAGGATGTAAGGAAAAGAACAATGGGATTTTAATGCTTGTATTTTATAATGTGAATGGTGTGGTTATTTGTTTATTGTCAGCACAAAGTTGATAGTCAGTGCAAAAAAAAGTTTCTATGGAAAAAGCAAAAAGAAAGTATATGAATGAGGTATGCCAGAAAGTATTTTGCCTGAGCTATAAAATTAAAATGGTAAGCTTAAAATTATGTAGTAAAAAAATAAATCAATTTATTTTTGTGAATATAGATAGAATGTAGTTTGGATTTTTAAAAAATATTTCCAGTGAAAAAATTGTAATTTATTCAACACTGTGCCTAAACAATTAAAAGGTTATGGTGTTATGGACAAACTGCCATTCCTGCAAATTAATAGATTCATCCATTTCCACCTGTAAACTGGATGTTTGCCTTTCAATTTCAAGTCTGACAGTCTAACTAACAGTAACAAACTCATGCAACAACAGTTATTAGCCACCTTTTCTATTTCTTGATAGAGGGAGTAGCAGATGAAATAAAGAACATATTGCAGATGGGAAGCAATGTTAAGTGACGTTTGCAGGCGAATAAAAGCGATATTTTCCCTTATTTTCTTCTGGATTTTCCATTTATTCATTATTTTTCATTACTCTAGCATTGAAAATAATACGTTTTGTTTTTAAACTGCTTCAAAAAACTCTGCTCTTTTGTTTTTCTTAAACAAGCTTGTTTTTTTTTAAATGATTCTTGAAATGATGTCGAAGAGTAAATTTTTTTAAAAAATGTTTCTTGAAATGAGGTCGAAGAGTAAATTTTTATACTCGAACAAAAACATGTTGCCTCTATTTTTTTTCTCTTTTCAAGTACTTGCTATTTGATTTTTAAATAGGTCATCATTTTGGATGTTCGCTCACCATGTGCACCCGTTGCTAGGCTCAATAACCATCGAGCTTGTGTAAATGGTATCGCCTGGGCACCTCACTCATCATGTCATATATGTACAGCCGGTGAGTTATGTATTTATAATAATTCTCCCACCTTCTCTCTCTTTCTCGGGCCTAGCACCCTAGTACGTAAACCAGGCCCATCATTTTAAGTTTTTCCAGGGGGAGGGGGTAGCAAAATGTCCAAACGCAATGCAATTTCATGAGAAAGCATCAAAAACCACTCCCACTTATATGTAAATACATTAATTTCTCAAAGTCGGGGGCAATTAACCCCCTTGACTCCCCTAAATGATGGGCCTGACATAAACACACATAATAATGAGCTTTGATTTTTTTTTTACTTGGTGAGATTTCTACCACTGACAAGTCCAAAGTCCTCTTTCATTCAAACTTGTAAGAATCATTTTTTTTCTTCGAACTTTTTTCCTTTTTTTTTTTTTGATATTTTATTTTGTTATGATGTAATATTTCATTTGATTTAACTATCTTAGAGTATTCTTATTGTGCATTTTTAAGTGAATGGCCCTTTAACAAGGACAAAACGAGAATAACTACGGGGAAGCTACAAGTAAAGAATAGATATTTGGCATTAGACAGCATTTCTTCGCTAAAGGCTCAGAGAAACATGTACCACCAATCTGCAAATGCTCAAATAACAGAGGCAGTTATTTAAGTATGACACTGAAAAGTAGACCTTTTAGGATACAAATACTTTTTTGTAGTTTTGTTTTCTTCAGCAGTGTAACTAAATTTTTGATTGACCCTCATAGACCCAATTACAAAATTTGGTCCTTAGCTGAGACAGCTGTCAGTCGAAGCTCTTTCATGTTACAGTTTACTTTAATGCCCCATGCATATTTAATCAGGAGCTTGGTGAATCTAGCTGTAATATGGGTTTGTTTGAAGTAATCATTACATAATATGTGTTCTAAAATTCTAGTAATGGTAGAAATTTGTTGGAATTTCATCTTGTATAGTTTTATGGGCTTCTAAATAGCATCTAAAAAAAAGTGCAGAAATTTCTTAATTACAAGTATGCACACTTGTAAAAAAGAAGGAAGTGCAACACACGTGCAGGTATACCTTTTTCTATGCAGTATGATATATTTTGACTTTGGACGAGTATATTTCTGAAAAAGGAGGAATTTTACATTGGCAGAAGCTAATAGTTAGTGCAGAACTTGCAAGGAAATAGACTTTTCTCACTTAATTTTCTTTACTGTTAAAACTACACGTTGCACAATTCATCTTTAAGGGTGAAACGTTGTAGCACAAGTGATACTCCCTGAAGGGTGCCACTTGATTCTTTATGGCACCTTTGAAGGTGCCATTTGGATCACGTAAGGCACCCTATGGTACCCCATGGGTGTGTCATGGCACCCAAAGGGTCACCTTCAATGATGTCACAGGGAGTCAAGGGGTGCCGCTAATGCTACAAAATTTAACTCTTAAAAGTGCCTCGTGCAACGTGTAGTTTTAACAGTGTAACCCTCCGCTAACTATACCTTTTCATTTGTGCATGCATTTTCTTTAGAAAAGCTTTAAATGCGCTCTTTCTAGAAAGATAAATTTTTCTGTAAAGCAGTGAGTAACTGCCCCTAAACGAGGGTTAAGGCAGAAACATGCAATTCACCGCCAACTCGATTATTTTTGTAGGAGATATGAGGAAGAAATAGTTCATATCTCGTCTTGCAGAGTGGTAGTTGCAGATGGTCATTTTCCTGAAGTCACCAAGCATGAAGAATTGAAGGAAAGAAGTTTTCAAGTGAAAATATCCAATTTTAATTAACTATAGAAGTTTTCTAAAGACAAACATATTGTTGTCGTCCGGGTTTTAAAATATTAAAGAAGACATTTAACAACGTGAATTACAGGTGCAAAAGAACATTTTGACGTCAACAGTTCCAAAGAAAAATAGGCTTAAACCTATTCAAATACGCACCACACACGTAAAATACACGTACATTGCATCATGGACGACACGGAGACAACACGGAACAACACACACGGGGAAACGAGCAGAAAGAGAAGAGAACGAAAAAGCTTTGCTAGAGCCTTTTATGCTCCCATGTGCGTTCCAAAACAACCTAACATGCAAATTAGTTTTCAGTTGCCAAACCACAAGAAACTTTCTAAAAAAATCTTATAACCGTGATTAAATAGGAACGGAATGACTCGGTTCAAAATAACCAGTTCCTATGACGCAAAAATGCTCGAGTGACGTCATAACCGTGATGCAATGTTTACATTCATTTCCAACTATTTTAAAATCGATCTGCAGGGTGCAAAAACGCTTTTTAGTCTTAAAAGATATTTCACCCTCTAATTGAGGAAAATAAAAACTAAAAAGTTAACAATTTTGATCCATGGACTGCAGTTTTGCGCTTATTATACACTCATCAGCATGGAATACGAAAATAACCCAGTTGGAGGCAAAAATCCTCTGAAAGAGCAAAGAAAGCTCTCCTTGCATTATAAGAGGATTTTTGCCTCCAACTCGTTTACTTTCGTATTCCATGCTGACGAGTGCATAATAAGCACAAAACTGCAGTCTAATGGATCGAAAAAACCGAGTTGGCAGTGTATTGCATATAAATTTTGTGTTTTGACATAATTCAAAATCTACTGATGTATTAATATTGTTTTTGTTTATTGTGTTAAAAATTGTAGCTGATGACCACCAGGCTCTTATATGGGACATTCAGCAAATGCCTAGAGCGATCGAAGATCCGATTTTGGCTTACACTGCAGAAGGTGAAATCAATCAAATTCAGTGGGCCAGTACGCAGCCCGATTGGATTGCTATCTGTTATAACAGCTCTTTAGAAATATTGAGAGTTTAGAAGAGATTATATTCAAGGAAGAATGTGAGAACCCCTGGTAATTGAATGGATTGACTTTATGAAAGTTACTATTTATTTTAAGCCAAGAAACGGTGTCATTTTTAAGTGTTGCAATTTTGTTTAGATTTTAAATTATGGTTTCTGTTTATAATTTTTATTTTATTTTTTTTTTTTTTATTCATACCTTTCTATGGGAATAAATATTGTAGTAATTTCTTTTTGCGAAAATTCAAATAAATGAATTAAAATGAATCAAATATAGTTAAAATGCATAAACATTTTAATGTATTAAGCATTTTGAGACAGAAAGAAGTATAATAGATTTAGGATATAGCAAGGCTAAAATTTAATCGGGTTTTGTTTGAAAATTATTATTTAGATGAACTTGCGCATAAAAGTTCTTATTTATTGACTCTCTGTTATACAGGGCTATTTATAATACTCTCCAGGTTTTCAGATCCTTATAATAAAAAATCATCAAAAAAGAACATTATATTTAGACTTTAGTGCATTTTCAAAAAAAGCTAAGGGCCTCTTGCAGGAATACTTTGCAGGGAAGCAAAGAAAATTCAGGGAGACATGCAGATACAAAGCATAAAATATTCATTTATGGTCAGACTCTACATTACTCAACTTTAATCATTATAAGTTTATTTATTCATGCAGTTGAATTTTATTTTGTCGCTTGATGCATTTTCATCTTCATCTGAAATATATTCCCACAAAATACTATTTTCGCCAGCCATTTTTGTTCGAAATTATAAGTAAACAGGATCTTTTTTCTTTTTTTTTTACTTCAATCTTTTGTAGTCCCAGAAAGAGTCATAGCACTGTGTTAGCTTTTATTTTCTGAAATAAAACTTATCTAAAATTTGTCATTAGTGATTGAGTAAATCTATTTACTTTTTAACGATTGCAAACAATAACGAAAAATAATAATGCTAACTTTCAAAAAGGACAGGAAATTGAGTTTTTATCAAATATCACCATGATGAATTAGAATTCAACTATCCAGTATTCATTGGTTTTACTATGTATCTTGTTACGTTAATTTGAATTTTTTTTAACAATTTTATCCATACATGCACAAAAGTATTTCTTTTCTGTTCTCATCTTTTGCTCTGTTTAAAAGTTGTTCATCATTTCTAAAATGTACTTCATGACATATGTTGTTTTCATTTTTATAAAATTTCCTTGTGAGGTGAATTCTTGATACGAAAATACTGTTTTGTACCTGGGAAATCAGAATTCATTTGTAATATCACATTGAATAATGCATTTGTGAAAAATATTACATTTCATACACAAAATGCTTTTATTCATCTATTAACTGAATATTATGTCATAAAATCATGGCAGCTAAAATTTATCATGTCATGTTACCAATTCTTTCCACGCTGAGTTTGTAAAACTACAAATCAAACTAGTTTTACAAACTATTCAGTTTGTGAAACTATTAGTGAGCAAGTGAAATAAATATTTCCATTTCTTAAATCATTATGTAAAATTTAACGAACTCGGTAGTACAGCTGTTCTGGTTTATTTTCTTGAGTCAGAAAATCTTAGAAAAGCAACAGTTGGAAATTAATGCATAGAATGAGCCCCCCCCCCCTCCACCAGCGAAAAAAAAAAACATTCTTATGGGGAAAAAATTAAGATAAATT
>JAXGGA010015671.1:0-28558 GCA_038373865.1 Uloborus plumipes
GCTGCTTAGCTTACTATTTGAGGTTTGAGGGGGTTGCATCATCTCCTATGGAGGAGATAAGCACCAGCATCCCTAAAAATGAACTACATTTCGTCCAAGATAGATTTTTCCACTGTTTCTTTTCTAAGTAGGAAAACTCTAGACAAGGGACAAACCTGATTAAAACAATTAAGTAGATTAAGCCCATTATGCAACGGATGGCGCATAAACTTCGTTCGAATGCATGCTCGAATTCGATGCGTTAATGAAGGGCTCGGATGTAAATAGTGTCAACTAGCATTTTTAAAAATTAAAGATATATGACTTGTGAAATGTGCGAGAAATTACTGTCGCAAGTATTTTGTTTTTAAGTGTTGTGAGTCTCAGTAAACTGTGCTCAGTAAACTGTGCACCGAGCCCACATCCCATCGTTTTCACAAAATATTCGATTTTTACAATTTTGTCAGATACCACTATTTTAGCCAAAGCCCTTCAATTGGAAACGTACATTTCAGAACAGACACCATGCAAATAAATCCCACCTCACCAGAAAAAAACACATACTGCATGAACCAACCAAACAGAACAATCCGTCACTTTCCTTCCAGATTGCATAAAACGTTATTTCACTTGGGTCACCGAGAAAGATTACAATACCGTTAAAAGGCCTCGCTCTCGAGGCAGGAGAATAATTCTCTTTGTGATGTTACTTTAAGTATGCGAAGAGTGCAAAAAATAGAAGGAGCGTGTGATGTGCACAGGCGCTGTGAGGCAAGGGGAAGCGCACGACGTCGTGAATCTTTACGATTAAAAAGAAATGCAGGGAGGAATCCGAGCATTCTTCCATTTCCACACGTCGGAATTCCAGGGGCTGATGATTTTGTTTCAGATCAAACCATCAACCTTCGCCTTCCTGCTGTGCTAAGCGCTAGAGCTCATCGGCGCTAGTGGTGTTGAAACTTATTTCATTTTAAACAATATTGAATTCAGCAAATCTTTCTCACCCAAAATCTTTTCTACACTTGGATCTTACAATAAAGAACCACATTTTAATTTAAAGCAAGCATTTCATGGGTTATAAAGTTAAAAAAATCGTATCTGCAGTTGAACTCAAACTGAGATGAAACTGTAGCAAATGCACCCACAGCTCGATCATAGCATCCTAAGACTGCAGTTTCGCCCTTATTATGGGCTCCTCAGTTAGGAATGGCCAATGATCGAGCCGGAGGCAAAAATCCTCTTATTGTAGCTAAGATAGCCAACAAACTGGTAGATAAAGTGAATTTATCATACCAGCGAGCGTCCGCAAACTATGGTGCGGCTCAACTCGAAATTTGAAGGCTAAAGCTGGGTAATGTGCAATGAGTTACCGCCCGTAAGCCAGGGCTGAGGCAGAACTGTAGCAAATGCACCCACAGCTCGATCATAGCATCCTAAGACTGCAGTTTCGCCCTTATTATCGCTGGTATGATAAATTCACTTTATCTACCAGTTTGTTGGCTATCTTAGCTACAATAAGAGGATTTTTGCCTCCGGCTCGATCATTGGCCATTCCTAACTGAGGAGCCCATAATAAGGGCGAAACTGCAGTCTTAGGATGCTATGATCGAGCTGTGGGTGCATTTGCTACAGTTCTGCCTCAGCCCTGGCTTACGGGCGGTAACTCATTGCACATTACCCAGCTTTAGCCTTCAAATTTCGAGTTGAGCCGCACCATAGTTTGCGGACGCTCGCTGGTATGATAAATTCACTTTATCTACCAGTTTGTTGGCTATCTTAGCTACAATAAGAGGATTTTTGCCTCCGGCTCGATCATTGGCCATTCCTAACTGAGGAGCCCATAATAAGGGCGAAACTGCAGTCTTAGGATGCTATGATCGAGCTGTGGGTGCATTTGCTACAGCTCCCATTCTATGATTCAATGAAATGGGCGCCTCTGGAATTTCTGGATTAAATTTTTTTTTTCTGATGTGAAAGTGCCTTGAAGGCAGTATTCAATGGAACAGGTGTCTTGGGTCGTAAAATGTTCCCACAAGTACAAACAACTCCAAGGCAGAGGAGCAAATAGAGTTACATTTTTAGAAGGGCGGAAATTTCCAATTTTCTCAATGGAACTCCAAATACTGCCGAATGATAAAATACGGGGTTACGAGTGACATAAGTACATCAAATTAAAAGGAATATTCGGACATTTGAAATTGCATCGTTGGAATCCTGTTTGCAAATTTGTTGAATAAGGAAAATTTTGAAAGGTCACAATGACCTCCTGTGGCCTCTCATCAGGGCGCACTAGCTCCAGAAGGCAAGCACGAGCCCGACTTGGATTTTATCCAAGGACGAACTAAGGATTTTCGTTTAAGAGGGACAAGACAAAGTCAAAAGGGAAAAGGTAAAAAAAGAACATCCTGGTGAAACTTGAAACTTCACTTAAGTGAGATCCAGGCGAACACGTTATCACTGACACCGCAATAAATTTTAAACGTAGGAAAAAAACTTCTGAGATTTGATTCAAATGCAAATTAGTAAAAACCCATGTTTAACTTTCGGCACTAAATGATACATTCGTAATTAATTCAAGTTTACAATCACACAACGAATTCTGCACAGAGAGAGAGAGAAAATCTTGTTCTAAATTCTTGTTGCAAAGACTTTTGTGGTTTAGTTTGATGTTTCAAATGTTCTTATCTTCAGTGCTGCCATCTAAGGAGTAATTTACGAAGGAATTCCTTAGCGCGAACACCGTAATAGAATGAGCGTTGACATCTTTCGGTTCGGAAATTAGAACCTGCGAACATTCAAAATCTTAAAGAATATTTTACAAGCACACAAAATTATCACCCAAAATGCTTCAAATTAGAAATAATAATGCCAAAACATAAGGTGATTGCAAAGCCCAGGAAAATATACGTTAAACTTCACTCATGCAGAATAATTTTGCGGTTATATACAATTGTACCAAAAAATCACAAAATCATTATTTCATTGGTACAGTAGTCAATTTAGAAAAAAAAAATGAAAATTTTAACATGTGTGGGAAAAAAAATTCAGCAAACGTATCTTCAGACAACTATAAAGTTTTATTTTCGGTTAAAAACTTAAAAATCATTAGGAAACGTATTTAAAACATTCCTAACTATTTTTAAAGAAATAATTTAAAATCCTAAGGTACGCCTAAAGGGTTCTTTTTCATTTTCAATTCTAAGAATCAGTCTCTCACAGACTAACTGATTGTGAGTTTTTTTAATTTTTAATAAAGTCTGTAACTTCCAGTTGACCAAAACTTCTCCTCACTTAACCTTCCTTACTTATATAAGTAGTAAATTTGCTACTATTTACCACTTACATAAAAAATTCTGTAACAATATTGATTTAAAAAAAGTTTTAATTAGTTTGTTGGGTAGTTTGAGTGCAAAATGTTATGGGGATTTTCGATGATATTAACTAACTGAAACTATAATAAGAAATTTACACTAAAGAAAATTTGAACACTTTGACTAAATGAACATATTAACCCTTCTAATAGATTATCACTGCGTAAAATTAACACTAAAAAAGACATAAGTCACTTAACAGAGTACCAGTAATTAGAGGATGACATTGGTGGAATAGTAATGTAATAAATTAAAAAAAAATTGCTTTAATTCAAAAGGTGTTTCAATCTTGTTAACTTTCGAATTATTATACAATTGAACTTGAATTTATTCATTTTTCTGCTTCATGTTTAAAATAAAAAGAAAAAGAAAAAATCCTATAGGGTGAGTTCTGGTAAGTGCGTACCCTTTTTTTCAAAGTTCATGTTCTCAAGGATGCTGCTCCGTTGAAAAATCTTGTACACTCACAATTTTTTTTTAGTTTTCTTTCCAGATCCTTTACTAAGATGTTCAAGCGTATAATGTGTCAAATAAACCATGAGCGTAGGTTTTGTGACCTAGTTTATGACACCTATTCTAAGGTAAGCACTTTCCCTACCTAGCGGGGTAAGTGCGTCCACCTTAAATTATGTGCATATGAGCAGGAAAAAACTTCTGACACATATTAAATATGTTAGGTAGTTGCCTTGGGATAATTCCTAATACTAGAGATCAGCACTTGCTTGCATGGATGAAACGCAATTAGTGATATCCCACGTGTCTTACGAACAACTGTGATTTGAAGTTTGAGAGAGTTGTGTCTGTGATTCTTCCTTTGTCCTTTTAATAAGACCAAGTGAGCAAATGTAAGTTGTTTTTTATTTAGTAATAATCACTTATAGTATACATAGTTTATTTTGGTTGAATACATTAAACAGTCAGCGTTTAAGCCAGGGTTCGCACTTACCTCTTCTTAAATGTAAAATGAGATATGTGCGTCCAATAGCATTGTTGTAAGTGCGTACCCCTGTGATTTTCTTTAATTCTATTTGTATGGTAGATCGTTAGGTGACCTGAGTGAACAATTCATTTTTTTTTTTTTTTTGAATCAATACGGTTTTAATATTTTTCTTATTAGAATCAGCAGAAGTAAGAGAAAACACACACACACACACACACACACACAAAAAAAAAAAAAAAAAAAAAAAAAAAAAAAAAAAAAAAAAAAAAAAAAAAAAAAAAAAAATAAATAAATAAATAAATAAATAAAAAATAAAAAAAAATAAATTAATAAATAAATAAATAATTGATCATGATATGATACTTGTACTTTTTTTTCTTGTAAATTGAAATAGTTTTTTACAAGGTGTTCTTAATTTTATTAAATATAATTTATTCATTATTTCACCTTGGTTTTTTGAATCAGTTGGTTCCTCATTAAGTGTTTCACTTAATTTCATTGCTTAATTTGTGATTCTGATTTAAATTAAGTATAGCTTATGATCGCTATTTTCAACGAAAAATGTACTAACTGCTACTTAAAAGCCAATATATTTCAGAGATATTGAATAAAATTGAAATCTTACGCCGCATTCAATGTAAATATAAACACTTGATGGAAATGACGTCAGATTTATAATCGGCTTATAAAAGAGTTAGTACCAGGGGACTGAGCCCGCTCGGTTGAAAAAAAAAAAGAGGTTTGTAAACTCGTGTTTTTTTTTCTAAAATGCGAAGTACTTATTTAGATAAACTTGAAAAGCATTTTTAAGCCTTTGGTTGCAATTATGCTTTTAAAACAGCAGTAATTTGTTTTAAAAAACACAACCTTATTTAATCCATGCTCACCGTAAAATCACACCCAATTTCATTTCATTTGGCGCCTAAAGCGCGGGAGGGGTTGATGAGAATGGATGCAGAGTCCATGTTCTCCAGTACGCATTTGGTTCCAGCTGGTTTTGACTTTCACTTGACTTCACACTCCAAGGTTCCCCCCGTACATACCACAACTCGTAGTTTAACCGGGATGGGGCCTTGAAGAGCGCTCTGTTCATTTTTGAACCAGGCCCAAGGGCCGAGCAAACCCTTGGCCCAGCATCCCCCAGAGGTATCGTTTCACTTGGAGGATTTTATGACCACGAACATCTTTAACGTCCCCCAGCCACCATTAATGAAGACGGTGTATCTTAGATCGGCTGGGCTTCCTCTATATGATCGGACCGGGACCCTCTGGTTACGAGTCCGACGACTTACCGATCGGACTACCGCGGCCCACACCCAATTCTAACTTTCTTTTGATCGATCTCTTTTAAATTTCAAAAACAATAAAATTCTAACGTGTTGCCAAAACTCGTTTGCCAAATACCACAAAAATTTAAATTTACGTTGATGTGATTAAATATGAAATCCATTGTTATAATAAAACGTGGTTGCTGTGAAACATAACAATAAAAGTAATCATAAAGAAAATGGCGAAAGAAAGCTCGTCAAACTTCTAATGAAGGCACAAAAAACGGGGTTTTTTGTGAAAACTTGCGTTTTTACAGAAAAAACGCCGATGTAGATGAACTCAAAAACCAAAACTTTATCTTAATACAAAATTTGATCAAAATCGTTAGAGCCGTTTTCGAGATCCGAAATATATATATACAAGAATTGCTCGTCTGAAGATATTAGATAGATGTAATTTTGTTTTGAAACTTAATATTTTAAGAAAATTGAGTTTCGTATTTATTGATTTTTTACCTGAAATATCTTACTAAACACTCTTGAGGAGGAAAAAAAGTGTTTGAAAACTAACTGTAACACTTTTATACTCAATTTTTAAATCGTACTTGAAGAGTAAAATAATCCGATTTTTATATCGTGTAAGTTACCATAAAATTGAATAAATGTCGCTGGACAATCACCACTGCTTTTATCCCATGGCTTTTGAATAAATGAAACAGCCTGGATAAGCCACGATCTAGTGAAGCCTTGCTTTAACATTTCAAAAAACAATAACAATTTAACGTTGCCAAATACCATAAAATTTAAACTCGCGCTGATGTGATTAACTACGAAATCCATTGTTAAATTAAAACGTGGTTGCTATGAAACAGTAACAATTGATAATAATTCTAAAGAAAATGTCGATAAAGAAAGCGTCTCAAACTTACTTAATGAAGGCACAAAAAACGGGGTTTTTTGTGAAAACTGGCGTTTTTACAGAAAAAACGCTGACGTAGATGAACTCAGAAACCAAAACTCCATCTAAATACCAAGTTTTATCGAAATCGTTACAGCCGTTTTCGAGATCCGAAATATATATATATATATATATATATATATATACAAGAATTGCTCGTTTAAAGATATTAGATTAGATAAGCAAAATTAAAGGTGAATTACGAGAGTCGGATTTTCCACGTAATAGTACAAACTTGCCTCATCATAATGGTATGCACTTGCTCGAATAATAGTACGCATATGCCTCATGATAGTGGTACGCAGTTGCCCCATCAAAATGGTACGCACTTACCCCCACCTTACTTTAAAGAAAGGGAAAGTGCGTACCGTCATACAAACAAATTTTACTTAGAGTATTTGATCAAAATACCCCATGTATGTTATTAGTAGCTATTACTCAAAAGAAACAACTTGCATTTCTTGACTTCAATTGCTTGGTATGACTACAAGAGAAATTGAAACAAAACCTTCTCAATCTTTACTTTAGAGTTTTTTTGAAGACATTTAAGTTGTCTCTGATTGTGTTTCGTCTATTGAATCCAGGCCTGAATTCTATCTATTGAAATTATCATTAGACAGTTATCTAACATAGTCGATGTGTTGCAGAAGCCATTTCAGAACAGTGTTCATATAATTCCGAGTGGACGCACTTACCAGAACTCACCCTAATTAATTCTGTAAAACTTGTTTTACTGCTAAGGCAGTGTTGATACAGGGAAAACTACCAGACACTCAGTTCTCACTGCGATATATCAACGAGTGTAAAATGTTAAGACGTGGCACTAAAAACTAATTCTTGTTTCTTCTCTGGGATATCCTTGTATGTTGACTTAATTAAATGTTGAAATATTAACGGTATCTCAAACTACGTTATATTTTAAAACAATACACGTTACCCGTGATAAAAAATCATATTTTCTTCGCTCGTTTTCTCCGTTATCTATTATTGACACATTTGACATCAGATAAAGGGAAGTAATGAATTTCATATTTGCTTCAGAGAAGCTTTTATTATAAATTTTCATAAAATAATTTTGAATGTTACCATCTCACAGAAACCACGTTTTATCATAACATTGGATTTTTTTTTTTCATTTAATAGGGAAATTGCCAGAAATTGGCTGCTTTCTGTGCATAACTTTTTTTTTCTAAAGAACTAATATGGTCAGTCTTAGGTATGGGACCTAAGTTAGACCATCCCGCATTCATAAAAAAAAAAAAAAAAAAAACGTGAAAATTGGATCACTGAGTGAGACGCTCTATAGGGTCATTCCACGTGAAATCAACACGCCTCAAAACTTGACCATCACCAATTTCAAAAAAAAAAAAAAAATCATACGGTTGAATACGTCTATAGTGATACAAAAAAAAAATTTTTTTTAAATTTTTTCAGCTGTTAGTTTTTTGTGGGGGACCCCCTAAAAAACTCAAAATATGGCAAAAAGTCGAATTTTGTTACATACAATTTTCTCAGCTTCTATTGCAGCTAAAGACTTTTGTTATAAGTCATTTTAAAGCTCTTTTCGAATTCAAAGTACATACGTGCCAACCATTGACGGGGAAAAAAAAAAAAAAAAAAAAAAAAAAAAAACAGTAGATTTCACTAGATGACTCATTAGCAGGGTTGCCAGACGTCCCGGATTTCAAGGGACAGTCCCGTTTTTTGTAAAATTGTCCCGCGTCCCGGAGTACCTTGATACGGGACGGCTAAAGTCCCATATTCTAAGCTAGGGGCAACATTTTAAGAAACGAAACATTATTTTCAGAAAAAAACAAAAAATGTGAGATAGAGTGATAAGAAAATTGATTCAACCATAATATTTCTCTGTTCTGAAGTGTAATGTGCTATTCAGTTAGAGCAGGAATCATTGTGACAGTCAATTCAACAAACATATCGTTCATTGTAAAAGTGGGTAGCTCGTTGTAAATGATTTTATTATGACTTATTATACACGTCCTTCTCCATTTTTTCCTTATGAAAGAAATATAAGTGTTCAACTACTATTAATCACCAGACATTTATCTTCTGAAATTTGCTTTTCGTTTAAGCAAACAAATACGAATATTTAAAATATGAAAATACATCATTTTTACAATTAACGGCAGTAAGGCGAATTGCAATGAGTTTTATGGCAAATTAAAGACACAGCAAAACTTAGGAAGAATTATTACAGCGGTAAAATCAAGCAATGGATGGTATGATTTTTAGAAAAGAGAGAGAGAGAGAGATAATTTTCCGACATTATATCAGAATAATTATTATGTTACAATATTTAAAAAAACTGCACAGTTTTTCCCCCTAAAGATATTGAATATTAATTTTTTTATTTTTTTAGGCTAACCTCTTATAGTTAGTTTAAGTAGTTAAGTTTAATTCTATGTCTACGCAATTGAAATCAACATTTGTATTAGTGACTCATTAAACTTATTTTTCACGTATTCAAATTTCCCCACTTATACGTCTAGTGTTTTTAAAAAGTACATACTAAACATTAGTCATCAATAGAAGCGACTATTATATCTTCCACATGCCAAGACAAGCCCGTCATTTGGGGAATCAGGGTGAGTGGTCAACTGCCCGCCCCCCCCCCCTGATTTTGGGAAATTAGTAATGTATTTACATATTGGACGTGGCTTTGCTGTTTTTTGAAAAATTTGCATTGAATTTTTACTTTTTGCTCCCCTGGTAAAATTCGAAATGACTGGCCTGCGTCAGGAAAAAAGGGGTTAATAACAGGGAAATACGAACTTACACAATAGTTAATGTTAAACCTTTTATTACCCCTTAATATTCATGAAGAAAAATAACTATGCAATGGTAAAAAATAGTTTTTATTCATGTAATAATTGTGTATTGTTTTTTCTTTATGTATATTTGTGAAGAAGGTTTGATATTAAAGTCAAGGTTTTAGAAATTCAACCTTTAGACTTCATCTCTCATCCCCCCCCCCCCTCCATAAGGCTGTCCCGTAATTACAGTTCTTAAATCTGGCAACCCTGCTCATTAGTGACATGCCGACATGATTTACTTTAAGATTATGATATTATGCTTTTAAATACCATGAACATTATGTTTAAAATGAAATAGAATTCATTTTATTTTATTATTTTAATTTATTTTTTATTTAAGCTAATTAGTAAGTAGTAGAATATAAAAATGCAAAAATTTAAAGCACATTTGCTTTGAATTTAGAACACACCTCACCAAAGGAAAATAATAACAATGAAATGAATGTCAGGAAAAAAAAATAAATCAATAAATCAAATAAAAAAAATAAATAGTTAACAAAATCTCTACTAATAATAAAGCTGAAGGTTTGTCTTTCTTTCTGTCTGTCTGTTACGCGCGTAGCGCCAAAACCGTTCGGTCGATTTTCATGAAATTTGGCACAAAATTAGTTTGTAGCACGAGGTTATGCACTACGAAGCGATTTTTCGAAAATTCTATTTCGTTCTTTTTCTATTCTAATTCTTAGCGAAAATTCGATAAAATAGGGAAGAAATATTTCATACACATTTTCAAGTCTTATGTCATTCGAAAGCTTGAAATTTTCTGCTAAAAATGATGTCAGTTTGAAGTTTCTACGAGCATTAGAAGAGCTGTAATAATTGTTTTTAGAATCCCGGAAATTCAAGGCTTACCTTCAGCAAAGCAAGCCAAACGATTCTAAAATGGTTAAGCTCGAGAATAAAATTTGTTTGAAAATAAAGATGAAATGAAATATTTTATCAACGGAAATCAACTTTTCATGTTGTTACCATGGTTACGTTTTTATTTCGTTTATTTGTTTCGTTCTTTTTCCCTTAATAATTTTAAAAATGTATTTGTTTTTGTAGCAATCCAAACTCCAAGCCTTATTAAAATTAGTCAAATGAAATATAATAAAACCGTGATAAGATGGCACCTGTCAATCAAATGAGAAATCGAGTCCTTTCTTTAAAATAGGTAGAGAAGGAAGAAACTGACGCGTACCATTTTTGTGAGTTTAGAGACATTTTGGCGATCTGACGAGTTGTATAGAAGAGGGAATAATTCTTTAACCAAATGAGGTCAAAAAAGAGACAACATGATAGTAAACCATTCTAAATTTATCGTCTGCAAAACATATTTTATTTCATTATTAATTTATTTCAATATAAATTGCAGTAAATGGCTTGAGTGAACGAATTTGGCTTTTAATTTATCGTTTGCTGGTTGATGTTTGTCGATGTTTATTGTTTTTATTATCATTGTGAAGAATAATGCACGAAATTTCTATTATTTTGTTTTTGAAGTTAGGAAAGAAAACTTTCTTCTTCTTTTAAACTTTGGTAAGATTTCTGTTGGTTTCTGTGAGCAGCAAAATTGTTCTTATTTTCTCTTTTGGCTTATTTTTGTGCACCTCCCCTTGGGGTTGCATTCGAATTTCCCCAAGGGGGTGTTTTACCCCTTTTATGGGGTAAATCAGTGTTAATTTCAATGCAGACAAAAGTGATATGAATTGGCGCGACCACTTGGCGATATATCGCCAAGCTTTTAGTCGCCAAGTGTTTGACGCCAATTTGGCGACATATCGCCAAGTTGGCGACAAATTTGGCGAAAAAAGTTATTATTTTTTTATTTGGGTTCAATTTGGCGCTATTGGCGATATTTTGCGAAAAATCCACTGAATGATGTTAAAATCGGCGATATTTAGGAGATTAATCATTGTAAAACATTTTTTTGCATTGTTTCGTGGCAAACTAGGGATGTAAATGTTTGAATTGTTATCTTGCTCACTCCAAGCACTATTTTAGCACTTAAGGCATCTACTAAGAAATTTACACGTAAAAGGAAGTAGTGTGGGGTCCATACCAAATTTTTATATCACTCTTTGAAGGAATTATAGTTGAATTATAACTAAAATAGAGTATTTTCTCTGCTATATCAATTTTTTAAAAATGATTTTTTAAGTTTATACCACGAGCAAAGCCGTGCGGGTACCGCTAGTAAAGAATAAAATAAGTGGATAGGCGGTAGCTTTTGTTAAAATTCCTTCCAACTTTTGATATGTTCGAAATATTTAGAAGATGCAAAAAGATTAAAATCTAAAACCATAGATGTAATTTTCGACTAGGCACGTGCTTTGTTGAACGTGCACGTGTAGAAAGTTTCGAAAAATGAAGTACAGTAAAACGGTCGCCATCTGTTAAAAAGAAACGAAAACTTTTTGATGAATGATTGAAGAAACAGTCATAAATTTGAGCTTTCTTTATGAGTTAAAAAAAAATTACCTTAGAAAAACAAGAGAAAATGGTAAAAAACGGGAAACTGGGCGACAAGGGTAAAAAACGGGTGTCTCCCGTTTTAAAAAACAATAGAGTTGGCAAGTATGAAAGTATGTTTTTCGCAATGACTAATTGCGATAGGTGTGTGTGCATGTGTGTAGGCGATCGTGTGTGTGCTCCTTTTCCACCATCTCCTGCAAGGTGGTGCAGCGGGACGCACCCTGTTGCAGACTACCTTTCTCTGCGCTACCGTGTGCTGCATGAGTCCCCTGCAGGGGCCGGTGAACAGGTCAGGGTTGGTGGAGAACTGGGATATGAGCCGTCGGCAGACTGCCAATATGAAAGAGGGACACCATGACGTCTGAGGTCCAAAAATAAAACACAGAGCAATTCGTTTTTGCTCAAAAAAAAAAAAAAAAAAAAGCTAGTGAGAGAATGCGTAAAAAGACATCTGATACAAAATCTCGTGAAAATGATAATCAATAGTAAAACAAATATATTTAAGACTATATATGTTTTTGTAGCAGTTTGCTTAATTATGTGTCATGAGCTCTTATGTTCGCGCGGGCTAAATTTGTTTTGAAAATGAAGAAAAAAGAAAAAGATGTGATTTTGAGTTGAAAATAAAATGGTGCCAGTTTTCGGAATTCTTTAGATATGAGGAAACGGATCTAAATGTGAATAGGGTACTATCGCAGCTCGTGATTGCGAAAATTATAATTTGTGTTCACGAGACCAAAATTTAAAACAAATTTTCTTTTCGTTTCAAATGTTTATAATCCTTATATCTCTGCATTTTATTTTGACCACTTTTTGCAATTGGAAGTATGTATCTAAGACTAACGATTGCGAAAATAGAGGACACGAAGTTTAAATGAGAACACGGTTTATATTCATAAGTGAACTCATTTTTGTATTTTTTCCAGGAATAGATTAATTTCAAGTTACGATTTGTTATCACAAGGTGGCAGCACTAACGAAGCGATGAGAGCTCATTTCACTCATATCATCCGCGGATAACCGAGAGTAAAAAAAAGTTCTGTATCCATATCCATAACACGTTTGACGGGTCTCAAACGGATTTTTTAGTTCCAAAACATATTTGAAGTTCTACAAAGAGGTGACGACAAAATATTATTAAATTTCATTTTAATTAGTTTATTTCTGATAAAAATTCTGTTCAGCAGTTAAATATCCAATTTTTACTGATTATTTTTGTATTATTCCTTTATTTGGCTTGAATAGGCATTCTTTGCAAAAAGTAAGACAAAATTCTCCGTTTACTATTTCTGAAGATGTTCCTGGCAGTGTAATTTCGCCAGTGACGGGCTAGTTGGGAGGAGTTGATCAGCACTTGCATTTATGATGAAACAAAGTGCGAAAAATCATTTCATCAGCTTTTCCAGTAGATGTAGCAGCGCCAGACTCTTACTTCTACATCTACTGAACAAGCTAGCAATATGTTTTCAAGTTTTGTTTCGGCACAAAAGCAATATTTACATGCACATTTCAATGATTTTGTTGTGCATATGATTCCGGGCTGCAGTCTAAAACAAAGAAACAGTTCTGATATAAGCACTACCACGATGGTAAGGCAAGAAATTAACACATATCTTAAGTATAAAAGGACATTTTTAAATTAATTGGTTAATTTACAATTCTGTTTAGCGTGTCATACATCCATAAAATATTTCTTAGATATTTTCCTTCAGATTCCTTTTCAGCACAACAGTTAAAAATAATTTTAAATGCGCTAAATAGCCCCCTCATTCTTCGAAAGTGTAGTTTATCTTAGTTTAGCTGTACAGTTGTTTAAAACAGCATATATAAAAGTTTTACATACCAAAATAGGACTCAAATTGTACTCACCTGCAAATAGAAAAAAGGTAAATGAGTATAAATGTAATCAATTAAAAAGATTAAATTACAAAAAATACATACAGAAGTTCATTGCTGTATCGTTAAAATGGGTTTAATAAAAGTTAAAATGTATGAAAAACTTAAAGGCCTCAATGAATTCTTTCTTAAACCAATATTAATTTAAAAATAGTTTTAATGTAGCATTAATCGATAAAATTGCCATATAAAGTAGACCAATTATCGTCACACTTCGTGAAACCTAGATTTCTGGATAATATCTCAGAGTGGTGTATCTGGACAGCGGAGTGTCACGGAACGAAACTTTTCGATCATACAAAGACATTCTGGATAAATATACAGTCCGGTATTTTCAACTGTTAATTTTTTTTAGAAAAGGTAATATCATGAGAAGTAGAAAATTGACTATATTAATTCAGGCAAACCTGCCGGCTTATGAGGAAGGCTGCAAGCAGAACGCGAAAAAAATCAAGTTTTCATCATCTGAAAAACTTTGTATGTAATTGCAGACCATTTTATATTTTTAACCGAAGGATAGCATTCTGGGTAATTCCATGTAAATGTCAACCTAGACATGGTTTTTTCATCTTTCAATACATATATATTGTGATACATCATTTTAAAGATAATTTTTCAAATTTTTAGAATTTATCATAAGTTTTTAAAAAATATTGCTCCAAACCGATGAAAAATGGCTGTAAAGATAATATATGCAGTTACCCAAAACATCGCATATTTTTCTAACTTTTCACATTCATATATAGTTGAAAAAAACTGCAAATAATTATGAAATTTTTTTTCATCATTGAAGAATAGTTATTTTGCTTTAGAGAAATATATATATTTTTTTGTTTTATCATAAAATTAATGTTGCAAAGTTACTAGGTATTCAGTCTGATTTACTTGTTATGTTAGTCACAAAAACATGAATTAATTCAGTTATTCCCTTATGGAAATAATATTTTTTATATTTTTTCCCTTGATCTCTTCTATGGGATGGGTACAGTTAGATTGATAAGATTGTTCATAAAGAATTTCCTTTTTTCTGGCCATAGGACTTGTGACTAACATAACATCACTGTGTGTGACTAGCATAACACGACTCTTTAAGAAATACTTAAATCTTCAGTAAACAATTTATTTTAGAAACAAATTAATTTATTGAACATCTTATTTTAAAGAAATTAATGTGACCATATATACTGCAGTAATTTATTTTCAAAACAGTTTTTTTAATAGTAAACTTGGAGTTGAAATTTTAGGCTGTAATTTGCACGTTAATTTCGCAAGTAAGCACTCGGCATATGAAGTCAACATCTTCAATGAAAGAATTTTAAATTACATCATAGCTATATGCGGGATCACTGTGCAATTAGTTTTTATATGAACATATAGTAGTCCAGTCAAATTAGGAAAAAATCTCGGAATGTGAGATAACAAGCTATAAACTCGTATAAACTTGCATTTTGACATCCTAAACGGGGTCTCAAAACCTACAAACGGTGGGGTGTGTGCGTCTATTAAAATCCAAGGTCAAAAGGTCACAAAAATCGATTTTTTGCACATTTTCGCAAATACATCGTTCCCTATGGGTTTTTTACTATTTGTATATATTCTAAATATTGTAGAGGATTAAATTCCCTACAACTTTTGTATTTAAAATTTTTTTGTACGTCGAATCGTTTTCGAGATACAGGGCCGAGAGCGTGCGGTTGGTGCATCATTCAAGGTCAACCGGTCAGAAAATACGATACATAAAGTTATTAATTGTTGATAAATACATAATTAATAATAATTTTTATTTCATATTAACTATTACATTAGATATTTAATAATTATTTTACTTACATATGTATCAGGCCCGTCATTTCAAGTTTTATCGAAGGAGGGAGGGGTGGCAAAGGATCCAAACCACAATGCAATTTCATTTGAAACTATCAAAAACCACACTCACTTCTTTGTAAATAAATTGATTTCTCAAAGCCAGGGGGGAGGGCAACCGACCCCCCGAACTCCTAAAGGACGAGCCAGTTATGATGTATCAATTTATTTAATAACACTTACCTGCCCGTGCAGTTATAGAATTGTATTAAGGAAAATATTTAAATTATATTTCAATTCTAATGTAATTTAGATTAATAACTCCATAAATAAGTTTTAAAAAAAAACGAGAAATTCTTAATTAACGTTTTTATTATAAAATATCATTCCAATCATTATTGATTGTGTAAATTTAGAAAAATAATAATAAAAATTGCAAGAAATAATTTTTATAATTTTAATTATCTTTTTCTTTATCATCTTCAACGACATTTGTCTCCAATTCTGCCATGATTCCGGAGTCAAATGTTCTGTCTTCAGCGACATCGCTGTAATATGGTAAGAGCTGTGATATGGCATTGAGACAAGCTTGCCCATTGCACTGGCCACAACTAAAGAGCATTGTAATCCAGATTTTCTGCATCCACATCGCGAATTTTGAGTTGAGCAATTCTTTTGGAGCAGGTGATAAATTTGTAGTGATATGTTCCAGGAATTCGTATATTAATAAGCTTTTCTCTGTTACTTCAATTTAGTAAGATTTTTTCTTGCGTATTTGGTACACCGTCACGTCGAAACATATATTTTTGAAATTGCAGCAGTTCTTCTCAGCTGCTTCATTGCTGCAGTCTGAATATACGTCAAATGCAACAATATTTTTTGGACTGTAATGCTTTTGTTAATAATTCACATATTTATTTAAAATAAAATCGTCATTGTATGACAATATGACGCTAATAGACTTTGTTCTCAATGAAGACAATGTGACGTTCGTTATTGATAGTGGATTTCTTCTGCATCGCGTTTTTCCTAAAGTTTTGATAAGTATCCGCTTTCAAAAAAACAAATTTTGTTTCTACACGCATTAAGTGGCTGTGATACGACCCCTGCGCTTTTTAAAAAAGGAAAAAGCATTTGAATAACTGACGAATTTGAATTAATTTGCATTTCATTTCATTTCACCCTCCAGGGTCCCCCGTACCTACCAGCTTAGTGGTTTAACCGGGATAGGGCCCTGAAGAGCGCTCAGTTCTTAATTTTGAACCAGAACCTAGGGTCGAGCAAACCGTAGGCCCTAGCACCCCCAGAGGTATCGTTTCACTTGGAGGACTTTGTGACCACGACATTTTTAACGCCTCCCAGCCACCATTAATCAAGGCGGTGGATCTTTGATCGGCTGGGATCGAACCCGGGTCCCTCCGGACATGAGTCCGACGCCTTACCGATCGGGCCACCACGGCCCGAATTAATTTGCAGCACGCAGCAGCATTCGAGGAAAAAAACTGTCCGATTCAAAGATTATTTGAGAATGGAATTCAAAGCTTGTTGTAAAGCTGTATAACGCTTCAAAATTTGTGGACAGTATCAATCATCTTCTTTATGCACGAAACGTCAAGTCAACAAAATTAAATAAACCTGTGCAGCTATTAAATATTCCACTAACAAGTGCAGTAGCTCACCAACATTTCAATCGTGTTTATTATGAAGTTCAAACTTGGTTAGGGGATGATTTGAAACCCCAGAAATGGGGTTGGACAATGCGCAAAACGAATTCCTGGAACCTATCACGAGACATTTAGCACCTGCTCCAAAAGAATTGCTAAACACAAAATTCTGTAATTGCTAGAGTGGTTATGGTTCGCGATGCGGATGCAGAAAATTTGGGTTACAGTGCTCTTTAGTTGCGGCCAGTGCAATGGCAAGCTTGTCTCAATGCTTTACCATATCACAGCGATGTCAGTGAACATTTGACTCCGAAATCATGGAAGACTTGGAGACAAGTGTCGTTGAAGACGATAAAGAAAAAGATGATTAAAATTATAAGTTCTTGCAATTTTTATTATTACTTTTTTAGATTTCCACAATCATTAATGCTTGAATGATATTTTATAATAAAAACGTTAATCAAGAATTGCTTTTTTTTTTACTTATTTATGGAGTTATTAATCTAAATTACATTAGAATTGAAATATAATTTAAGTACTTTCCTTAATACAATTCTATAACTGCACGGGCAGGTAAGTGTTATTGATACATAATAACAGGCACGTCATTTAGGGGGTCAGTGGGGTCGGTTGCCCCCCCCCCCTGGCTTTGAGAAATCAATTTATTTACAAAGAAGTGGGCGTGGTTTTTGATATTTTCCGATGAAATTGCATTATAGTTTGGATCCTTTGCAACCCCTCCCTCCTTCGATGAAACTTGAAATAACGGGCCTTCATAGTAAAAAATAGATACGTAAGTAAAATAATTATTAAATATAATGTAATAGTTAATATGAAATAAAAATTATTAATGATTATGTATTTATCAAAAATAAATGAGCTTTATATATCGTATTTTCTGACCGGTTGACCTTGAATGATGCTCTAACCACAAGCTCTCGGCCCTGTATCTCGAAAACGATTCGAAGTATAAAAAAATGTTCAATACAAAAGTTGTAGGGAATTTAATCCTCTACAATATTTAGAATATATATAAATAGTAAAAACCCATAGGGAACGTTATTTTTGAGAAAATGTGCAAAAAATCGATTTTTGTGACCTTTTGACCTTGGATTTTAATAGACGCACACACCCCACTGTTTGTAGGTTTTGAGACCCCGTTTAGGATGTCGAAAGGCAAGTTTATACGAGTTTATAGCTTGTTATCTCACATTCCGAGATTCTTGCCTAATTTCGCCTAATTTGACTGGACTAATAGAGCTGCTGCTCACTTTAAAAACATATATGACCCTAACTGCCTCCAGCATCTACAGGTCATGGAGTTTTATGAAATTAGATCATGGAAAGTGCCCACATGTAATAGCACAACGTGTGAAGCAGCGTTTTACATGGGCAAACTTTGGAAATTATGCAAAGGAATTACTTCAGTAATTAAAAAAATAATAATATAAAAAAAATAAAAAACAAGAATTTAAGATAAACTGCTTATTTTTGAGTGAAAGTGACAAGGCTGAAAAGAAAGAGTTAGACTTGTAGTTTGAAAATGGGAATCCCCATATAGGTTTTTCGGAAATAATGATATACTGTAAATATGGAGAAATTTAAAATTTGTTTATTAAAAAATACAAGGGATGATATCCCAAGAAGCTTTTTTCAAAGAAATTGTGTAGAAGACGAAGCTGCTGATGATTTTGAAGTTTATTCTCCTGGGCTGTTCCGAGATACAAAAACTAAGACAGTGGGTAATTTTATTGTGGTGGTATTTACCTCTTGTAAGTCTAAAAAGAAATATGGTACGCAGGTTTTAAACATGAATGAAAATGATTATGAAGTTCTCTGCGGGAGAAAAAGCTCTGAGGCAACCTTTGTGTTTCCCACAAATGAGAACAAATTTTGGATTTAAGGAATTCAAATTTCGAAAGTCTTGTCGCAAACATCTGTAAATTCCCGCAGACATTATTACTTTAAATACAAAACTGAACTAGAAATTTTGTTTACAGGTAAACATGTGTGTTAAACTTCAATAAAATTGTTTGCATTCTAATAGTTGTATTAATATTACCTGTAATACACTTGAAGTTAAATGTGTAATCGCGTGTTATGTAAGTCACGTTATGTTAGTCACAGGCAAGTTTTATTAAAATACTGCTTTTTGCAATATTATTTAAAATATATGTCAAATTTACAATTATTAATGTGAAAATAACCTTTCACATAGATACTATCCGGGGAAAAATAATCATTTTATGGTTTAGTTTTAGAGAATTGTGTTGATGAATTTGATACAAAATTTGAGGGTTGCAAATCTGTTATGTTAGTCACGTTGATCAAAATGTCCCCTAACTGCCAAAAATGAAAGTAATATTATTATTTTTGTATATTAACTTAAACAACTCATCTATGCGGAGAAGAATAACACCTTGTTTTTGGTATTGTGACAAAAATAAGGCTCACACACAGAAAATAAGATTAAAAATTTATTCTAAATGTTATGTTAGTCACAATGGAATTACCCTTCTTCAATTATGAATGTATCTGAGCATTACAGTACCATATAAGAAACAGCACTTTTTAAAAATTGTGTTGTTCC
The DNA here is from genome assembly GCA_038373865.1 of Uloborus plumipes. Taxonomy (NCBI): domain Eukaryota; kingdom Metazoa; phylum Arthropoda; class Arachnida; order Araneae; family Uloboridae; genus Uloborus; species Uloborus plumipes. The sequence continues at coordinate 19,758 of JAXGGA010015671.1, forward strand.
TGTTCAAACTTATTGAAAGGACAAAAAGAGAGACAAAGAAAATTGTTTGAAAAATCAATAAATTATAACCACTATTATTTTAGTCAAGGCACGGACAAGAATTTATTACTGTGTGCAACTTCCGATGAGGAATCAGATCTTCGAATGTCAGAAAGTTTCAGATTTAAAAAGATTTCTGCTATAGGAGACTTCTTTGTAGCAAAATTCATGGGAAAAAGTCATAGACTTTACCTAGCGAAAGTTCTGTGCGAGGGCAAAAATTAATACTTGGAAGATTTTACAAAAGTGTCTTTAACCCATTTATGCCCAGTAGCATAAAAACGGGACGCTTGTTAGTTACTGCATACAAAAACCGTTATGGATATATCATTTTTCTAAAGCTGTTTTTCACAAGTTAAATAGTTCTTCTTGAGAAAACCAGTTAGAGTCACTATTTGGACATCAGAGTTTATTTATTGACAGCTATTTTCAGACAAATCAGTCAAGCAACGATCCAGCATGGGTATATAGCCACAGAAAGTAAGTTTTTTTTGCAAACTTATTTTTCATAAAATTAAACTATTTTTAAATGATTTGCTTAAAATTGATCACAGATGCCTTCTGTAATGTTACTTTGCAAAAGTAAAGTCAAGTAAGTTCGTATTTTGCTCACATATCTGCAAAATATCCGATAAACAGGACGTTAAATAACCTAATAAACATGGCAACGGCGAACTACTTTAAGCCTAAAATGTATGTAAACCATTCCAAGTAAGATTTTTAAGCAGATAAAAATTGAAAAAAATTGTTAAAAAAACTTGGGCATAAATGGGTTAAAACCTGGAGATTTCAAGAAACTAAAGAAAAGCCGCAACATCCGAACAATACTCGTTTCTAAGAACATTATAAATTTTATGGACTACATGAGTGACTTCAACTATTAATTCAAGTGCATTTCGTGAAAATCAATTTTAATCTTTCATAGCTTCAAAATTATTTTCGATTTTTGACAAATTATATGCTTACTTATATAGAAAATAAAAGTTTTTTTGGTAGTAACTATTTGTTCTTATTTTCCTCCATCAATTTTACTTATTTTTGTTCAGCCCATTGAAGGTTAAATGACAAAATAAAAAAAATATATATTTTTACGCGTAAATACAAAAATATGCATGAGTCATCTAAGTTCGATGATAAAATCCAAGTGGCAATATTTTCAAATTATCGAGTTGAAAGAACTCAATGCACATCAGAATTTCAGGCGATTTTTCAGTAAGAAATACCGTTGTCTTAAAAAATTGATGAATTTAATTAAACATCAGAAAGAGACATTTTTCACTTCAATTTGGAAGTACCTCCGCGGGCGAGCCTCAAAACTCCTTGCCTCTACTTCATTAAAACTCGTATAAAATTGCATTTTTAGAACTTCAATGTCGAAAAACTTCCGGTGAAAAGTTCCCCAAGAAAGGGGAGATCGCCCCCCCAACGCCCCTGCCTTGTTCGGAAGAACTTTTTTCTTTAATATTTCACCCACTACAAGACCCAACAGGTCAAACGTACAAGGCCACGCTGTTTTAAGTTTCTCAAATACCGTATTTTAATTATGTACTTCTTCAAGGTCACTTGGAGGTATTCCATTTCATAGCGTTATGTAAATAAAAGAAATATTTTCGGTCCAAGGGCCGTCCACACGCGAAAGATATGGGTCTCCCAAGAATAAACAAATGCCATCCAACCAGCGCAAAACTAGCCAAGAGAAACACAACATTTAAAAGCATGGAACAATGATAGTTTACAAAAGGAAAGTTCAAAACTTTCTTGCATTGCGTGCCCAAATATTGACTGGATCTTAACTGACAATGCGACCTCTGTTTAAAAGGAAGTAAAGATCTAAATAACGCTGGAGATCACGCTTCTTTAATGCCTTGGGTGAATGGGAATCAAATCTGAATCCGCCACACGCCAAGCGCGGACGAAAATCAACCGCTTAGGCGAATAACGTTAGGCCAACTAACATATCTGCAAGAGATTAATTAGTTAAATTTAAAGCTCTTAAGAGAATTTCGATTTCTGGATAGGATAAAGTCAGGTTACCGAAGGGGGTCATTTGTTTTGGAATCATCGCGCAGAAATATCAACTGTCAGGGCATTGCTCCACATCAGCGTAAAACGCGACCGAAACCGAAAGCAGTAACCGAAAATCCGGGTACTTTTCATAGGAACACTATGTAATCCATTTTACGTTTCTGTTTTACGTCCATGTGGAGCAGGGCCCTCATTGTCAACTGCTTTCAGTGGCAGGGACGGATGTACAAGGGAGAGGCGATGGGGGCAAACACATGTAATTTTTCGATGTTGAAGTTCAAAAAATGCAATTTTTTTCGAGTTTTACTGAAATTGGAGGAAGACAATTTGGGATTCTCCCCCGAAAATGTTTCTTTTTCTTCTAATCCAGTATGCATAGTAAAAAGAAAGAAAAATCAATCGCCCATCCCTTGAAACATTTCTAGATCCGTCCATGTTCAGAGGCTGATTTGCAGGTTTGGGCAGGCGTGTCGTAGTGCTCGCAGTTTTTTTTTAATTTTTTTTTTTCACAGGGAGAGGTCTTACAGATGAACAAAGCTACATAAAATATTTTTCGTAAGCCTCCTTAGGCTCTGTTCGAGGCACATCGCAATTGCATTCGACACGGAAAACTGCCATTACGTCAATGGCGGACAGGGTGTAAAAAAATCAATGATTAAAAAAAAAAAAAAAAAAAAAAAAAAAAATCGGATTTTTTTAAATTTAAATCGGATTTTTTTTATTTAAAAAAATAGAAACTTCAGTTGTTAATTGATTTTTATTTATAAACAACTTTCCTTTAAGTTTTTACAAAGACAAAAACACCTTTGAAGTAAAGCTTCACCAGTAAGAAACCCAGAAAAAAGTGTTAGGAGCCAATCTGAAAATAATCCTGTCTACTAGCTAGGATAAAAATCATATGGGGCAGGAAGCTCAACCCAATCCTCCCTCTTTATTTTGCTTTTGTTTTGTAAAGCTGGAATATGTTCCGTTTCAGCCACTAATAAAGACTGCCCCCCCCCCAGTTGCTAATGCAAGGCATAGAAAATTCATCTTCTGTTTGATTGTTTTTGTTTTTTCTTTTCACTGAAAGTATATAACACACATTCTATCATGTCCCTCCCTCCTCAATTCACTCTTTGCAACACCTGCCCTGCACCTGCATTTATTTTCTTTATTTCACATAATAGACAACAAATAGCACTATTTGTGCATACATATTATTTGGACTGCAACATCCCAGCATCTGTGGAGGGGGGATGAGTAGGATTACTTTTCCATTTATTAGATGGAAATCAAAGCTCTAAAAGAAAATGGTAAAAATAATGAAATTGGGATTGTCCAAGAGAATTTTTTAAGGATTAAAATCAAAAGTGATTTAAATCAATGATTTTTTTAAAAAAATCAATTGATTTAAATCGCGATTTAAATCACCGATTTAAATCAATTGATTTAAATCATTAACACCCTGGTTGTGGATTTACAGGTTTTGGGCCCGTCACATTGTATTTTTGGAAGGTCCGCAGTTCATCCCTTTTGAAGTGAAAGAGTTTAAAGAGCCATTCACATTACGACCGTTTCGTCCGAACGAAGTGGTTTTTCGGACGCGACGGACGGAGGTGAAAAATTTCGAGCTTTCCTGGCTATAGCTAATGAAATCGCTGCCAAAAAACAGGACGGCTGTCGGAGCCGACGACATCCAGCAATCTAGAACGGTGACCGAAGCCGATGATTCGGCGTGCTGTTATGGCAACGGATTCCTAAAACCAGTTTCGCAGCGAAAAGGTTGTGCAATTGTGACAGTAGCAACATGGTAAATCGGTCACTGCATCGCCTCTTTTAATCCTTAAAAATCTAGGTATCGCGAGAGGGCAGAATGGATGACACAAAAATAAGGTGCATGAAAAGGAATTGACGAACCAATTTCTGTCAAAAAAAAAAAAAAAAATCGCAGCAGCGCTCCGGTAGCTCTTTCATAGCCGATTTTCTAGAAGATCTTTGTCTCGTGATTCAGCCACAGGATAAACGAAGAAGACATTGCAGTAGCTGCGCTATGTCTTTGAAGTCTGAGTTTCTATCGCTCATTGAAGGAAAAATGAACTTTGTTTTACATCAAATCGCCAACTCTGGTGAGATAATAGGCATAGAAGTGGAGAGTATATGAAGGAAAAAATCTGGCTTGTTGTGACTAACCTCCTTTCTCAAGCAGAAATTTACGGCTGTTCTCAGGGTTGCCAGACGTCCTGGATTTCAAGGGACAGTCCCGTATTTTGAAAAATTGTCCCGCGTCCCGGGGAGCTTCCATACGGGACGGCTGAAGTCCCGTATTCTGACTAAAGCATGCCAAAAACCTTGAAGCAGCTGTAAATTAGTAGAGAAATCGATTTGATTTCACAGATAAAAGATTCCCCTTTTGTTTTAAGACCAAAGGATTTAATGGATAAGGTGCAGTTTTCAGACTTGTCAGCGATTGTAGAATAGTTGCATATTAAAAACAAAGTATCAGTGGATGATCTATATGATGAGTATTCATCAACAAAGGTACCATCTAGTTTAGTGGTTCTCCCAAAGTCCAGGCCTCCACGGAGCCCCTAATACAAATTACTAACATTGCAGACAACCCGCCCTCCGGAAAAAAAAAAAAAAAAAAACTTTGTTTGATACATTTCAATATTTTTTTGATATAGTTTTTATAATGTTTCTACGTTTTTTTCTTTTAATTTATTTATTCATTGTTCTGTATATTTTTCAGAACTCTTGCCTTGTTTTCATTATTTAACATTGTTTTGAGCTATGGAAGTAAAGTCGATTCGAAACTTAATTAGGAATAAAAAATTTCTGCAACAAGTTTCTTAATAATAACGAACTTTTGGATTTTGTGAGCAAAGCAATTCTAGCCGAATAAAAGTGTCAAGTGTGTTCATTTTTCACATGAATTGTATTAGTATGACGTATTGGGATTTTAACTAATAAACGTGGTTGGCACAAACCTAAACTGACAGCTTCGTAATGCTTTGATTAGGATTATTGGATTGGAAATATCTGTTAATATTGAGGCTATTGGAGCGTTTGCTGCGCTCTACGTTTGCGTAAAGAAGAGCTTTTTATTCTGTATAAATGTGCTTTCATTTTGAATTTAAAACTGCTATTCGTTCTTCAATTTTTTGCGTCTTAGCAGAAACAAGCCGCGGATCCCTTGACATGAGCTCCCGGACCCCCGGGGTTCACGGAAAACACTTTGCGATACTCTGACTAATTTGAAATGATTTGACGTGAGAAACAGTTAATTAAAGCAGAGTTCATTAAATGTTCAATTAATTAAAGCAGAACTTATTGTGACTACCAGTTCATTAAATATAAGTTGCAATGAATTTTATAACAACTTAAAGACGCATAAAAATTTGAAAAAAATTATTGCAATGCTAAAATCAAGTAGCAAATATGGGTTTTGAAGATATAGGATAAATTTATTAATAACCATTAAGGTTTCGAATTTTAGTTTGGTTTTATTAGCTCCTTTTAGCTTGTTTGAATTGTAAAGTTTAATTCTATGTCTGATCAATTGTAAAATCCACGTGTTGATTAAGGGCACATTAAATTATTTTACTTATTCAGATTTCTCCAGTGACTGGTGTGACATTAAGAAACAAGTTTTACTCTATGATTCCTTGAATTACTGTTTCAGATTAAGTAGTCCCATTCATCAAGAAAACATTTCTCTTATCGTTAGAGCAAGTAAAAAACTAATTAGCACCTGTTCCTATCAACGTCGATCTGTATACTGAATTTCCTTCTATTATTTGCTTTATTTTTTGAGTTAAAAGCTCATCCAAAAATGTGTTCACCCATAAACATACAAATTGAGAGGAATCTTTTGAAAGCTATTAAAACACGTTTGTTTATCACCCCTTAAAAATACAACATAACCAGTAACTATCCTCACCATAAAAATATTCCCAGCCTTCACCCCAAGGAGCCTGTCCCGTATTTACGGTTCTCAGATCTGGCATGGCAACCCTGGCTGTTCTAGTAAAAAAGGAGCGTAAATTTGACTTCGATATAACTACTATACAGGGACGTTTTACTGTAAGATTTAAAGCTTTTTACACATCTCGATAAACATAAAATAAATGAAATGCCTCAACAGCAGTGTATAAAAAAACGAGTGAAACTGTTGTCTTTGGTGCGGTTTCCATGGAGACGATGCAAAATTTCTAAAATTGATACGCCTCTTTTAAAGTAACCGAGTATAATGATCCATTTTTCTTAAAAAAAAGTCGTTAATATCGCTGAAATTTCTGATATGTTGAAGAAGAAGACGAAGGAACATCATAACTAAGTAGGTAAAATTGCCAGAAAATGGTCCAAATGAGCAGCAGCATTTTTCATAATCACTACTAGGTTACAATGAAGCATCATTTCGTTAAGAAAAGATCCCTGCTTATACGTGTTTAATCCATAAGACACAAAAGTTTTAAAAACCTCTAATATGGGAGCTTAATTTGAGACATCGTTAATTCTTCAATGCATGCCACCCGGTGACACAAACGAAAACAATTATCAAAAACCACTCGGTGAGAAAAAAAAAGTGTAAAAACAGACCGAGTCACAAGTCAAAAAATAATAGGTTAAAAGCAACAGCAGAGAAGAAAGTCGACTGATCTTCATTTTTTCTACAAAATGATAGAGATTTCATCAAAGATAAGGTCCGATGGCCAGGCATTCCGTGATGTTGCCCAACAACCGAATATGCAGAGTTCAACCAATGTGATACTTGCCATCAGCAAATCCAGCTTCACGCGGATAAAGTGTTCCATCGAAGGTTATGGAAAAAGAAATAGAAAAAGAGGATTCCTCCCATCGAACGTTCGATCAGCTGTGGCAATAACTAGGAAGGATTTTTTTCCGGTGACTGAATCCTCACACGCCCGGCCCTATCCAGCACAGTTGAACCGTGAACTGAATGACGAGAGAAAGATGGAACACTTGATTTTGTTCATCATAAAAGGAATAAAAAGAACATTTTTTGCAGAACTCTTTTGTGGCACCAAAAAACAAAATAGAATCGAATCGAATTGATGCTATATCGAGGATCGCTAGGGATTTTCTGTTATGTTTGACCACAATGTGATTGATACCGCTTCAAGGGCCATTCCAAGGAAAATAAGACAATTGCCAAATAGATCACACATAGATGTAAGATTTCATAGGCAAAAGGTATTTAGATTTTGAAATTGTTACTTTAAAAATAAAACCTTGAGTTATCACGTAAAGAACTAAATGTTTGACAGCTATGAACTAATAAATAAATCGCTAGTAACCACGGAACTTACAGATTAGGGACCAACAAAAAACACCGATTCAATTCATATAAATATATCAATGTACTTCAAGAGCCATTCCAAGGAAAATTAGAAGTGTAGCTTTTTTTTGCCAAAGAAATCACACATATATATAAAATTTCACAGGCAAAATTTACTTGCATTTTGAAATTATCACTTAAAATTGAAACATTGAGTTATCACGTAAAGGACAAAATGTCTGACTTTATGTGGAATGGGAAAGCAAAGTATACATTTAAAAAAAAAAAGCAACTATAGATTTGGATGTTTTCGCCAGAATTGAGCAGTCCAATTTCCAGTGTGTTCTGGGTGTGGCAGGTAAACTTCATTTAAAAAATAGTAATTAAAAAATGTATTGAAAAATATTTTTGTTCCTTAACAAGTCACCCAAGTTAGGTACTTACACTGAATCAACAAGTTTTTAACTTTTAGCTTTAACTAATTGATATGTTATATAAAAATGTAACGAAGAAAGTTAGTCCAATTTGACCCATACTTGACAGTGGAATGATTCTCAGCTATTATTTTGGGAAACAACATTGCCACGTCTCTTACTCAACATGGTGTACAACGTGGTGGTGGTGACAGCTGTGAACTAATTAATAAATCGCTAGTAACCACGGAACTTGCAGTTTAGGTACCAACAAAAAGCACAGATTCAATTCATATAAAAAAAAATCAATGTACAGAAAAAGTAAATGTACAATTAATCTCCGCAGTTCCATTTATTAAAAGTTTAACAAAAACGCTTGGCAAAAAAAAATAAATAAATAAATAAATAAATAAATAAATAAATAAATAAAAAGTCCGCGTTAGTCTGTCACAAAAGAATTTGTAATGACTATTTATTTTGATTAATTGCAATATTTGGAATCTTTGTTGGATATTTTGTGCAACAATTGACGCTTTTATTAAAATGAAATTGTCCAAAGGCAGCTTTCCAACATGCAACGTACTCTTGTAGTGCTAGGTAGATTGACACAGGTTGGCCATGTGTGTCAGTGTCCGAACATTTCTGACAGCTAAAATGTCCGACGATTGAAAACCGCTCAGTAAAGAAATTCCAAGCACTTAATTATTTTTGAACTCAAATGTTCATCCACACATAGTAAATGAGGTCATTATCTGCAGTCAGTCAGAAGGTTAAATTGTAAAACCATTATCATCAAAACCATCAAATACGTGTTTGCTTTTTGATCAACTGGATTAACTTGTAGAGATAGCCGAAGAACCATACTAAGCATGCTGCATGTTAATGCATTAACACTGATAAGCAAGACCAAATACAAAGCGTCACGTTCATTTTTTATTGCGCATTGATTACTTTTGTACGATTGTATTAACTTTTTATGATGCACGAGAATAAAGAGATCTTCTAAGTAGCCAGGTATGTTTTTGAAAATTGTTAACTCATGC